>BRZM01001295.1:0-11727 GCA_033238685.1 Lates japonicus | reverse complement strand
GAGAAGAGGCGAGACAGGCCTTTGCCAGCAGAGGTCCGGGTACGAGGCTTCAGCTGCTCCTCCTCGGGGGAAGTAGCTACGTCAGCAGGCCCAGGCTCAGAGGCCTGCTCCTGGGCCTTCTTGCTCGACTGCTCCCCCGCCGGCTGGGACGCTGCCGCTTCTGGCTTCTGTTTGCTCTCTGGTTCGGGTTCGGGCTCTGCGCCGCTGGCCTTCTGCTTGCCCTCAGTGTCCGCCTCACTCACTGCACTTGCCTCTGTTGTCATGGTAGCCACTGGGAAGGAGAACAGACAGGAGTCAGAGATGGGGAAAGGTCACGGTGCTGTACAGAGTGTGACAGTGCACAGCACGGCTATACTTGGAACACAACAAACAAGATTAGGAGCACTAGACTATTAGCCTGTGTGTAGGAAACCTTACGTTTCACTTTGCTGTGAATGGCAAGCAAATGTAATATACTGTATATGGATTGTACTACTGATACTGATACAATATGTGATGCTTACAATTATTTATGATCACTAAATCACTAATGTTTATGCTCAAGGACTATGATACACAACTAAAGCAGAAAAAACATACCGTTTTCCCCTTTTTATATCACTGTAAGTGAATATCTTTTATTTTGTGACTGTTGATCGGATAAAAGACACAATCATAGATCAAACAATTAATATATTAATCAAGAAAATAATGAGCAGATTAATAGATACTGAAAATAAGTTAGTTACAGTTCTACAAACAACAAAAAAATAATCCAAAAAATGTTGTGTTAAATCCTAAATGACAAAAAAGTTTTGAATATTTTTTTTGATCATCTATCTCAATACACTGTGATGATGCAACAGTATCTTTTATCATGCAAATAGATTAATCTGTATGCACGTCTCATCATTCTCACTTAATATTCTATCATTTATCTCATCAAGTGCAATTTACCATATGCAATTTGTAAAATAAGTAATTTACATCGCTGTTTAAATTTATCGTTGGCTGCCAACTCTGAGCATAACTGAGACTCATTCCATAAAACATGAAGCCAACTGCCACCCACAGATTATATTCTAACGCAAACACACAACACGTACTCACACATACACAAACATTACTTGATCACACAATAGCCTTCCTTGTTGAAAGAGTGTCTGTGTCTACATGGAGTTCTGAGGGCAAGCTCACAACGATGCCTATCACAGACTCATTAAATCTCACTGACACAAAGGAGGCATTTTTCTCTGGAGCTGCCTATTAGCACCGCCTGGATCATCCTTGCCAAGCATGCCTGGCTCCTCATCTTGCACACGCCCATCCTGCATAGGTCATCTGAGGCATCAACATACACACAGAACTAGGACTGGGCGATGGGATAATGTACACCATGAGATGGATATAAAAGTTGTCAACTCTCAGAGATTTCTTAATTCTGTTTATAGCGATGCAGCTATTTCATTAAGTTTTGGATTAGGCCATTGTGAGTGGTAGTGCAAACCAATGGGTGGGACTGGTCTATTGTAATAAAGGAATTTGCATAATGTTTGCATAAATGTGAGGATGAATATTAATTTGTCATGTGTTTAATTTGGATTAGTCAAAAACAGAAATTCATGTCTGGTTGTTTTATGCATAAACAGTTCTTAAAAAGATTTTCAATTTACAGGATCTAAAATTATATATTAGAGCCCAACTGAACCAACATTAACTATATATCGCCCAATCAGTAACAAGAATTTGTAGAGAGTACAGAAATGCTGCTTTTTATTCACACATTGGTCATGTTGGATTTAAAAACAAATTTAAAGGATCCTTTTGAAAATGTTTGCTGTGTGATTTAAAACAAACAAACAAAAAAACAATACAAGCAGCCACTATATCATTAATTGTTGAAATGGCTTTTGTAAAATTTCTGAAGACCATTGTCAATGTATAACAGTGCAACCATACTTGATATGTGATTCAAAGTTATAGTACAGGGGCCTTGGAGTTTAACAAACATGACTTTGGTTCACTGGTGTGGCAGTGAGAGGACCAATGGGGTAAATTTAGAAACTTCTATCCACCTGATTAAATCACACAACTGACTGAAATACACTGCAGGTATTATGCAATCACACACACCTCTCCCAAGTGAGATGTATCAGTTACAGTGGCTCACATCACAATCAATTTCTAACATCAATGAGACTGATATGCATCCTGTCTGGACTGGGCCTTGTCTAATTGGTGACTAATGATGGCTGTGTTTGTCTCTTCCATATGTAGTTCAAGTCCCACCCTGTCTTGTATGGCGTGGGGGAGGGGAAAATGCTAGACAAGAAGGCAGGCCAATCTTCCAGATGTACAGGGCCGCCCAAAAGGGTGCAGCCTGGCCCTCTATACCATACACTTCCCAGTGGCACTACAGGACAGCAGGAGAGGAGGAGGGGGTACGCACACAGACCAAATCCTCTTTAGCCCTCCCATTGTTTGTGTCCAGTGACCAATAACTGTGCTGCACACTATTACTAATCCTGCCTACCCTTCCCCCCACAGGACCCCCCATAGGCATATTCCCTAGGTCACCACACACACACACATATATACACACACACACACCGGTATGCATCAATGCTCACTGGCTCCTCTGGGTATTTTAATGCTCCGTCATCTCAATTCTGATCATTCAGGAAACAGACATGCTCCTAATGGACCAGCTGAGCTTGTGTCTGCTGCCTCCTCCATTTTGTGTTGCCTATCTAACATCTCTGCTATCAGCCAGCTGAGCAGGACTAACCTGCATCGTGACTGATTGAGACAGCAGCAGCCACACCACAGGATCTCTCAATACAGCATCAATCTCTCATAATATGAAGCATATTTCTTTTTTGGTGTGGAGGTAATTAGAAGAAATATAGCTGCACTGTAAAAAAAAATCTGCCCTCGATACTACATAATTAGTGTCTCTAATGAGCTAAATTATAGATGAAGTAGGCCACCCTCTAGCAAGAATGAGCTCACATGGAGCTGAGGATCAGGTGCAAATGCCATGGCTGGAGTTGAATCAGAATCTGATTTAAAGTTTATATGACTTGTAATTGAATTTAATGTTCCCACAAGCAGATAATTTGAAATTTGAAGAGCCTTGATTACACTCAGATGATTTTACTTAAGGGAAGAAGAATGAGACCACATTTAAATTAACTTTGGGGGATCAAATGACAAGCGTTTGGGGGGAAATTCAATATTTTATATGTTTAAATTTAAAGATCACTAACAGTGTAAGCTGCAATTTATTAACAGCTCTCAATAAAATTATGCAATATAGTTTGATTTGATGCCAACCCAATGCCGTAACTGCTACTAAATCCAGAACTTACTCAAGCCATCAGGTTTAAAAAGACATTTTCAGTAATTTGTCTAGATACCAAAGGCTTCATATATTTGCCAGTGATGCTGCAGTGCTGCTGCTGCATGTGTATATGTGTATGATGAAATGAGATGAGAGGGCTGAATGAGAAAGAGCTTGCAGAGAAGAAGGAGGAGGAGGTATAGTATATAAATAGCTACATGTGCTCAGGATGCAGGGACTCATTAGTTAGCCTTTACAGACAAGCTCATATCTATTTCTGTTCACGGTGTACTGCACACAACACGCACATGCACATGTGCATACATGTGTGCACAGCCACAAATACACACACTACTAAATTTAAAACCTAGTTTTTAAGATAGCAGAGGAAGATGTCATTTATTTTGAATAAATTCACCGCCCTTTCCTCACTAATAATGGTCGCTGACTGACAAGTAACACGAGCTCCAAAATAACTTTACCTTGTAAGAATACTAGGACATAAAGAAAGCATGTTTCCTGGGCACGGAGAGAGGGCTTAAGGAATTAGAGGGAGTTTAGAGTTAATCAGCCCCCAAGTGACCAAGTAAGATTATCTCCATCTATCTACCTGTCTACAGTATCTATCTCACTGTCTCTCTCCACTCTGTCTCTCTCTCTCTCTCTGTCTCTCAGTCTGCCTCTCTGGGTGTGCGTGCATCTGTTTGTGTGTGTGGGAGAGGGAGAAGAGCTGGCAGAAGCACAGTGGCGGTCAGCTGTGCTGATTCATGGTTTTATGTGGGGCCCCGCCTACCTGGCTGAAAATCAACAGAAATGAACTGAAGGCCAAGATATCAGTCCTCTGGCCACATGGTGGCTCCTATTAACCTCTCTAAGTAAACACAGACACACATGCCAACATACACGCTAACACGTGCCTGGCTAAACTGTTCGTATGTTAACGCACACAAGCCTGCCCAGCAACATCATCAACACACACAAAATGGGCAAGTACTGAAGTCACTGGAATACATACATGTACCTCTTTTTAAATGAATTTTAAAAAGAGGTCAAACTTTGAATGAAACACTGTGACACCATCTCTCTCTGTATGAACTGGGGGATACTCATCCAAAAGGTTTTAGGCTACAGAGGTTCATCTGAGTCTAGTTGTCTGTGTAAATCTATACCAAACCCAGTTCTTAACTAATCAATACACACAGATGGTCTGTGGGCCTCCTGCTGTAACATGAACCAACATGGGAAAAGAATGAAGTAGCTTGATTGATTTACTGTGGTCACCCTGAAAGCAATTCTGAATCCATTCCCAACATCACCTCAGCCAAAGCCCACTGAAGGAACAGTCTATCTGTCCATCAGTGCACAATATGAAAGGAGTGTTATTTCTTATGTTGGATACACATAAAATGTTGAATATGTTGTTGAATATACTACATTGTAAAATTAATTTGTTAAAGGATCTAAAGGGGATACTGTACTGTTACTTAAATTACTATATTGAAATAAAAATAATTCTGCAATTTGATCTTAGAATTATTTGTGTAAAGATGACGTTTGCTTTTTTTTTTTTTTTTTTTTTTTTTTTTAACATGTAGTCAAATCCACACACTCCCTCATTCATGGAGAAAAGAGCACAGGAATCTGTTGTGGAGTCTGTTGACTATTTAGTAATGCTCACACAACAGAGTAGTAGTCTAACTGCACAAATGCATCATAACTCCCAAAAGAGGATTAACACCAGGGAGCTCTTCTGGGACCTCGGTGACCTCACTCTCACAGAGCAGAGCCAAAAACATCCTTCAGCATCACTTCAGCAGCTCTGTGTTCACAACACTGCTGATTCAGCGGCAAAGCGGACCCCGAGCACCCGGGTCTTATCTCTGTCATTTTTTAACCTCTGTGTTTACTTCTGTTACTCATGCAGGCGAGCAACTTGCCAGTCCAACTACATTAATGCCGCTTCTGTCTCCCTCTCATCCTTCCGACGTCATATCTGCAGCGCTTCATAAAAGATTATCTGACTATATATATCCAGCAGTATCATCAATGGAGATGAGGCTTATTGGATGATCGTTTCTCTTAAGTGCGTTATGGGTAGTACAGGCATGTGCGCGCACAGGGGCGAAGACACACATTCACATATGTTGCCCTCCAGCGCAGATGGATATTTTTAACCCATACACTCCTCTTGGGGTAGAAAGCAAGTCACGTCAAGCAGAAAATGAAATCCAAAAGCAGAGCCATCTCAGAAATAGGAAAAAAGCAACACACATCTCAACATCTCAGCAGACACATTCTTGTAAATGGCAGTAACACACCTCACAGGGAAGCATTTAAGACCAATAACATGCCAAGACAAGGAGACACACATACATCGCCTGGAACAATAAGTATTTAACGTCTGTATAACTTAGGGTACTGAAATATGACAATCATGTCAACTCCTGTCAGTTCATAGTGTTAACTTGGGATTTTGCAGTCTTCTGCATTATACTGAATGATATCAAGCCTCTATACTGGACGTAATGTGAAGATATGTGAAGATAGGAGGCATTGAGGCTGAGCAGAAAACATGTATTATTTTTTTTCCCTATGGTTATTATTCATCATAATTTACCAAATTTTGTTGGGCATTACATGACTCACTAATACTAATAGTAATGGCAATATCGCCTGCTGCGTGTAGTCTTGATACAAAAAACAAACTATCTTGCAAAAGTGACTGCTTATGTTTAAATTGTGCGCCCTCTTTAAGCAGCGTGATCACTTGCATGCCCATTCATTTTCACAAAAACAACTCGCACACATGACGAAAACACATCGCTGCCTCCGCTAATACGGACCACTTTTGATTCACGGGGATGATGTTATACAGCCTATTTTAAATTGGGTAATCTTAAGGGCAAATAATTTTAATTTGCGTTAACAAATCGTCCTTTTAATATCGCACGATAATACGACTTCAATTTCCAACTTTTTTATTTTATTTTATCAATTATACCGCTAGAGAGTAATGGGCTGCATCGGGCCAACGTGCCAGGGTATTTAAACAATCTGTGTATGAAAATGGCGCCGAATGTACAACAAAACAAATAAACACTAACTCATCCCCGTCGCGCGAGGAACATGAATCTTAAATTTGGCTTACCTACTCTAGGATTAGCATCAATTGGAGAGGAAACGGCTCAAAATCCGACAAAATCCTATATTCCGCACGTTCAGAGGAGAAACAATGTTGCGGAGCTACACATGCTTTGTTGTGCTGAAGGTGTCCGATGCTCGTAAAGGGGTGGAGTCTCACTCACTGAGGCTTGAGACTTGAGTTTGACCAACTGAGAGCCGACCAGCGTGCCTCACACAACCGCATGCCGAGGTGGAGGAGATGGACACAACTTTAATGTAATGCTGATTGAAGCTGCTCCGTGCCTTTAAATATGAATCTGAATGTGTGTTACAGAAATACTAATTCAACAGGAAAACGGTGTAGTAATCTGAAGCCTGGAAACACAAAAGTAACCCATAACTGTTAAAATCTACAGATAAATGACAGGATTTCTACCATCATTAGTGTTTATTCTCTGCTAATGACAGGAAATATTTACATTAGTTGTCCACTTTTAATTCACAACTCATCACTATGTTGGAACAATACACTGAGCCTCATTACAAAAAAAAATCCCCCAACAGGCATGGAGGAAGGCGTGCCAAAGAGTACAGTCATTAACACAGTACAATGTCCAGAAAGAGGAGGGAGGCAGAAAGGCAACAGGAATACTCCTGAGAGATCTTGCCCAGCCCTTCCGAAGCACCAATGTGGTGCATTCATGTGCACAGTCTGAGCGTGTCAGGGCTACGACCAGGCTCCAATTGGTGTAACACTGAAAACAGGCACAGTTTCAAATTCACGAGGAAAGAAGCACCAGCTGAAAATGACACGTCCAGCAACATGTCTAAATCTAAAAATTTGAAAACAAACCAGCCCACAACATGTGCATCTGATGATGTGCACGCACGTACACACAAGCTGTCTTTATGGACCCCGGCATGGTCCCCGCCCATCTGCCTGACCCCATTAGGGCCATACGGCTCACAGGCAGAAAAGGGGGGTGGTGGAAGGGGGAGTACGGGGGTTCATTATTCCCTAAATCACATGGGTAAAGCCACCGTCACCTTTGTCTCACAGCGACAAGTTCATGTGGCATGTACAGCAGTGTCACATGTCATTTCTGGGCAATTTATCTGCTACTAATTGAAGAAAAAGTCTTACCAGTGTAAAGATTACTCCACAAATCTGATGATTTAGATTTCTATAGAGTCCAAAGCAGTTAACAAGAGACACGAGAGGCGCCAAGTGACAGAGAGGAAACAGAAAATACCTCTGTAGCACAGTAACAGTCGAGTATGGCATTTTTTTCTCTTTAGACTTTGACCGCATAGCAAAGTGACGACACATCAGCAGCACGAAAGAGCGCTCAGACTGGTGGGGTTAAACATTTACTGAAACACAGCGCATTAACAGGAAGTATCTGACTTTTGGATGTAGTTCATTTGTGCAGTTTCTGTGTCCTCCGCTTTAGTTTCGGATGGAACGAGCAAGTCAGGAAGACAGAGGAAGAGCAGGGGGAGAGAAACAAAGACTATATGAAGCGACTCGCGTTGTCTCCAGTTGCTTAGGAACCCCTGCCCTGCCCTGTGCCTACTGCATGGAGCAGGTGTTGAGCTGGACCCAGGAGAGGGAGGAGAGACAGAAGAGAGAGGGGAGGAGAAGAGGAGCAGCAGCACTCACAGACCCACAGTCCCCTGAGACAGCGACAGACTGGAACCACAGACTCTGAGACGACCCTCTCACACAGTGGACACACCCAAAACACTGACGCGCACTTTCTACCCCCCCCACCTCCCATCACTCTTCCTCAAATGCTCAAAAGCGCTGGCAAACACGCAAATACGACGGTGCAGTGCATTACTCCAGCTGAGTGCATGGGGGTTATGTTTGTTTGGAACATCTTTATCCCTCTCTGGCTCCATCACTCAGTGATTACATAATGTCCCATACCACTTCCACCCAATTCATTCCTCTATGACTTTCAGTGCTGCATCTGGGTATGCATCACACACACACACTGCGCCGCCTTCCCTCCGGTATCTTATGTAAAACAACGTGCAGGTTTGGAAATGCTTTAAATATGAATTTTGAGTGCATGCGATAGAGGCATGGTTGGAGGGGGTTTTTATTTGTGCTCAGGATCTGAGCTCTCAAGAGCACTAACAGGATAGATGGTAACAGGGCATCAATATTCATACTGTACCATTATGTTATGAAGAATTTATGAACCAGGAATGTTCCATGTTTCTGCCCCCTTTTTGCCTGCAGACATGGTGTCCCTCCTTCTTGTTTTGGACCAAGTTTGAATTCTCTCACACCGTAAAGACTTTAAATTACACAGTATCTTGTTTCTTCAAAAGAGAAGAGTCAGGACATTATGTTTCATGTGTCCTGTGCTACGACCTAATGCGGGGAATAGGACAGGACAAGTTTCCCCCCCAAAAAAACCATTGTAATATATATTTTGCAGCTAGTAAAACTGCCATAAACATTTGCATCCAGAGACACTGCAAAGCGATTGCACAGATTGGAAATGAAGTGTTTATATGAGTATGCACACATTGGATCTAACCTCAGGTTTAAAACACTCTTAAAAAGACACTGCACAAAGCTCCGGGGCTCACAATACACTGAGCAAATTGTAGCAGACATTCTAGGCCACTTGAGTACAGGCTACATTGTGTTTGATCAGCTGACACTACTGTAAATGGCCAAGTTGTCTTAGTTTACACTGCCACCTGGTGGCGAGATGCTGGATGAGTTTACTTTCCACATGCATAATGCTGATCTGGCTGAACAGCAAGTATCATGGGACTAGTATTAAAACTGGCTGAATATCTATCTCTCTATCAAACTCTACAACATGTTAAACATCATAGCGCCATGATTACACTCCTATTGTTTCCTCTGCAGTAACACTTTTCAAATACATGGTCCAATCTGGATATGTGTATTTTGAGTTTTGTATAAAAAAAATAATAATAATTAAAAACTCCATGGTGAAAGCTTTAATTCATAGTCCAACGCTGATATTTTGTTGTGAGGGAAGGAATCCCTGCCAATCATACTCTACCCTAACATAGAGCTGTAATGAATGCTGGGAGCATGTGTTCATGAGAGATAAAGATGTGTTTGCGTACAGATGCCTCAGGGTGACACGGTCGCACTACCCCTCCCAAAACTAGTCGCTGGGATTCCTTCACAATGTCTGTTTGTCTCTGAACGCGAAAAGGATGTCATGCATTTTTAATTATAACCTCATGATAAAATAAAGTTCATCTCTCTTCATTCTGGGATGTGAAAAAACTGTCAAGGTTGAGAAATAGCAGCCATCTTTTCACACTATTAAATGAGGGATTATAATATTACATGTATCTTAACCAGGCCCACCTGTGGTGAACACATGCATGCAGAAGATACAGATGGAGTCTACTAGGTCTGCAATCAAATCCCAGGGGGAGTGGCACGTCAAATAGAAGTAATCAAAAATTAATATTTTAAGACTGATGAGCTATGACTTCATAGAAGCGTTTCATAAATATAAATGAAATGCTTCTTTGTAGCTGAGCACGGCTGGCACTCTGCATTACCTCTAAATCATATGGTCTACATTAACAATATAATGCACATGAGGAGCAGCCCAATTTGCCTGCACATTTTTGATAAGGTAAAAGAACTGTTATTCTGTATGTGCTGTAAGCAGAACATCCTTATATGCAATGGTTCAGTGGGATCATTACTACAACAATAGCTCAAATGCCTTTATTCAAACAGCTTAAATGGTATTTGATACTCACATCATGTCCAGAAGAGAAGGTCATTGTACAATGCATGGTCAGGTCCAGACAGTGCGAGCAGGTCAGAGGGAGGGAGACACAGGGAGAAAGTGCGTTAGCGCAATAAAACAATTATTTTATATATGTAACAGGACAC
Source organism: Lates japonicus (assembly GCA_033238685.1). Lineage (NCBI taxonomy): Eukaryota > Metazoa > Chordata > Actinopteri > Centropomidae > Lates > Lates japonicus. The sequence continues at coordinate 1,366 of BRZM01001295.1, read as the reverse complement.
ACACCAGACTTAGGTGAACCTTAATTTTGCATAACAAATGAGTTATATTGCACTGCATGTCATAACATGAAAGCCTGAGCCCATAAACAACTACTAATTTATCACAAAGCTGACGGTTCTGAATCTGAGCATGAATAGTTTATAGCATATAGTGCAAGCATCCATCTGAGAACAGAAAAACAGAGAAGAAAACAATGTAACAATGTTGCAGTTGACCCAAATGAGTTAAATCACAATAATTCTATTATCACAGGATTTCTTATAGACTCCTGTTCATGGCTTCTGCATAATAAACATACCTGTACAATTTACATAATCCCTATAGGATTGCTATTTAGCTTTGAAAGTCTTGTTTCTGATAATTTTGCTAGTTAGCTTTCTGAAATATTTGGGGCCCAGAGACTCTGAGCTTGTGAAAGCAACCTAACAACAAACCTTGTACAGACATTTCTGCTCATTTTTCTCACATACTCGTAAAACTACAGTATGTCATGAGTCCTGGTTCTTATTTTCTATGTAGGCTAACAGCGCAAACATCCCTGACCTCGTCGTATTTGACATAATCCCTCTAAATACGGCGCAGTGAACTCTAAACGAACTGCTGCCGCCGCCGCCGCCGCCGCTGTGGGGAAACGGGAAATGAAAAAAAAAATCTCGCTGGAAAAAAAGGTGTGCGATATAAACACAATGACAGCGTCTGAGTAAGCGAGTCATACCTGAGCACACAGATGCCTCCTTTGTGTGTGTGTGTTTTCCCCATCTTTAGTTTGAAGCCATTATTCCGGTTTTTCCCTTCAGAACAAGTTGGAGACTATCGATCAGGTTTCCTCAGTGAGGCGGTGACGCAGCTACAATGACGAAGCACTAAGTAGTGATGGGTGGAGATCAGAGGTGGGAGCATTACTTCAAAACCTCAAAGATTACTCGTTACTCGCTATTTGGAAAAGTAATGGTGTACTGGTAGTTTCTGAGGAAGCAAGACACATCATTATTTATACTTACACATGACAAGGCATTTCTCTTCACAGGTCCAGTACATTCCCTGCAGCACAGTGGTCGTTGTTAGTGGGAAAAGTGATCCAAACCACCTTAACACAGACGGGGACTAGTCTAAAGAAAAGTTAAGAGAATGGTGCTTATGTCTTTGATAAAGATTCCTTATCAACATGTGAGGTCAATGCAAAACAGGTGTAGCTCTCCTGCTGCATGTGTATATATTTACATGAGTGGTTTCAGTAGCAGGGCCTGGGCATTAGAGGTATGTGTGGTCAAACATTAAGCTTTTGTTCAACTACCAGCTTTTCTGCTTTTCTTCTACAAACAGGTCTGATATCAGTAAAGTCACAGCCACCCACCCTCACCCCCC
>BRZM01001294.1:0-11729 GCA_033238685.1 Lates japonicus | reverse complement strand
AGAGCTGTCAGAAGAATGCATCCAATACACACTTGACAGGATGGAAGTTCAGATGCGAGCCCTCATCATGCAGGCAGAGCACAGTGAACGTCTCAATTCAAGCGATTCAGCAAGCAGAGCACAAATCAAGGCACATTCTCCATGTCCGCTGTCTGAACTTACACTGCTGTAAACATGAAAATCTGCTCATCAGTGTTGATGGTGGAATATTGCAATTGCTATTATCCCTTTTTCACATTACACATATTTTTTTTACAGCGGAAGAGAATGCTATTGTTTTGAAAGACTACAGAAAGTTATCTCCTATTAAATACTTGGCTGTGGGGTTTGTTTGTGCACAAATGTTGAAGACACAACGATAGACTGTTTAGTCATGATTAATGGTATCCAATCAGGTTGTTGCACAGTAGCCTCTCACCACCCAGGGGTGTCTATGGAAATCATTTTCATATCCTGAAATTGATACCCACTCTCTTCTCTGCCTGCCTTACTCCGTACATCTGACCTAATCAAGTGCACAAGATGAATATGGGCTGGTCATGTGATTAGGTCTTGATCGTGTTTACGCTGTCTCTTTCTGCATTGCAAAAGATTGCTAATCGGCAGTGAGTTATGGCAATAATAACCAAGCTTCCTTATAATAAGGTAATCAATTGAATCTACTGTCAGTTGGCCCAGATTAATGCTCCATCTTTGTTCCCCATAGGAGGGGCCATAATTGAAGGTTTCTGCAACTATTGACTTATGTAGAGAAAACATCTGTTCTTTAATATTCTTTGTTGAGTGCATCCATTAATTATAATTGTGCCCAATTAACAGTAGAATATATTGGGATTCAGTCAGTTCTCTGATGAATGAGGTCCCCTTAACATCAGTTGCAATTAGTTTTCTACTACTACTTCCCACCAGCACTTTGTAATATTATTCATTTTACAATCCAGTATAAACCCTCTGAAGTAAGTGAACTGTGATCTTCCTGCAAAGTATGAAATTTTATTACCAAAACAATCACATAAACCACCTTTGACATTTGCACAACAGATGCCCATTGTTAAGCCCAAAGGAAACACTGGGTGTTGGATTTCCATTGAACACCCACATGCTTGGCCTTTTCTCTCCATGGAAATGCTGCAACACTGACTCTTCAGAGACCCTCTGTGGTTCTGTGGGTAAGGGTTGCAAAGAATTTGTAAAAGAGAGGAGAGAGAGAGAGAGATTAGAGCTTCTCCCTTTCCTTCAGAGTAATGCATCTCTCTCTGAGGACAAGAAATCAGAGTGTGGGGTCAAGCAAGGATATTGAACAGGGCTTCAGACAAGTCTGAATTTCAGGATATCTATGCTGACATGAAACCACCAAATTAAATTCAGTGCAATTGAATCCCCCTTTTCTCTGCTCTAAAACTCCTTCTCTTTCAAAGCAGGCAGAGAGGAAAAATCAATAGTGTATGTATTGATATTAATGTTCAGCATTATGCGTCTAAATGAAATCATAGCAGCAGAGAGGCACATAAGGCCTTCATTAACAACATGTGCTGAAATCAAATTACCATCTAGTTCTGTCGCTCAGGTGGCTTTTCTCCAGGTAAACCAAACTGCTGCCGCCATGTATTGTTTACCTCCCTCACAACTGGACTCTTCTGCAAAGAAGAGTCTGCCACACTAAACTGGTTGAAGCGAGAGTTAGCAGATATAAAAGCAAAATCCTCGGTATAGAGGCAAAAAACACAACAGAATCAAAGGATTAATTCATATAACATGTCCCATTTAGATGACACATTGTGCCTCTATTTCACATTATCTTCAAGCACTTCAAACATAACATGCGCATCATAGTCAGTTGCTTATTGAATTAGTGCGCTTCAGCAAGGAGCAAATTCTCATTAGCATTTTTTTAAGGTTCAACAAGTATCATAAAATGAATCTTTTCACAGCACCTCGACAAAAAACGGGTGTCACTGAGATGACAAAACATGCACTGCAAACGTAGCGTTTATATTATTGCCGCAGTTCTCTTTGAAACACCACTGGCGCACAAGCTGCTAGTTATGCAAAAAGCCTGACAGGAGCTAAGGAGGTGTATTTAATAAAAGGGAGATGAAAGGGATGAAAATTTAACTGAATGATAATTCAGGCAACTTGGAAGCATGCACATGTCTATTAACATGCGCTGGAACAGGGTAGTTAGGAGTCAAACACATTGGAATAAATCAGATGACATTCCCAAATAATTCATACATCCTCCAATTTCCCAGTCAAAAGATGTAGTGCAAGAGAATTTACTATTTACTCAGTGTTACTTCTTATTGTATATTCAGATTCCCCCCCCCCCCCCCCCCTCATTAATAAGATATTTGGATTTGAGAAGAAGAATGTTTGGGGTCATGTTTGTTTGACTGACAGTTGACACAACCTATCAATCTCAACTGTGAAGACTGGCGTTCAGTTCTAGTAACTGAGAATGATGGTAGACCCAAAGTCAAGCTTGGTAAAATTCTTACAGAAGTCTATGGATATAGCCCTACACATTTTATTTTTTAGAAATACTATTTCTAAAACATCAATTTAAAACAATGAAACCTACTGTAAATCCCCTATAAAGTTTATTTATAATTAACCAATCCCTTAAGGAGCAATAACTTCTTGTTTCTTGTTTGTTAAATTATGATTCATCTGTCCATTGATGTGGTGGTAGATGAAGAGGCCTCTTCATCCCCTCTCAGATGGCTGGCAGATTACAATGTGGACAGGGTGTTCATCCATTAGGCCTTCCTCAGACCAGTATTTGGTGCTTATGAAGCAGGGTTTTCAATATTCATATCAAATCTGAATAAAAAAATGAACTTGTCAGGCCTGGATGCATTTAAATATTGAGTAGCCTTCCATCATTTCTTTCCTGGGGCCAGCTCTTGAGATGAAAGGTAAGAGAGTGGAAAGGCCAGGCCTGGTCAAGCGATTTAAAAGTGCTGATATCTGCATCTCTTTGAAAATCAAATGCATTGCCTTTGTTATCAGGGGCTCCGTCTTTGATATTTCTTTCTTTTTGTCACTATGATGCCTGGCCTTCAGCTGTGTTATGGGGAAAGCGGTGCCAATATTAATGTTAACTGACTATATTTTCACATTCATTTGATCCGAAGACATAGATGCAAGACAGATACAGACTCCCTGCTGTGCCTCTACAAAAACGATTTGAACAGAGGAAGGATGCAAATCAATTATATGATTTAAAAAAATATTAAAAAGTATTAAAGTGGTTGTGGCTGTGATGATTTACAGAGCAACCCTGCCAGTAAAGATGGTAATATGTACACAATATGTACTGTGTTTAAATATTGAGATAACCTTGCTTACATTGCTGTTAAAGAGCCATTTACAACTGGCAGTCACAAGGAGCCAGTTATATAACCAGTTATGACATTGACAAATAAGGCTAATGCTTTCACTTATATAAGCACTCTAGACAAATGGCAAACTATTCCGTGGTCTATCATTCCCTGTATGGAAGCATCTGTATTTATCGTGTTTCTCCACCACCATCAGTTCAGTTTTTTCCTTTGTTTTTTTTAAAACAAAAACGTTTTTTTTTAAGATTGGATTTTTAACTACCATCATAACAACTTCAGTTGTCCATTTTTCTCAGTTAAATATGAAAATTAAATTACAGGGACTTGGCCTACAGCCATGCTACACCTGCTTTAAATGTTATAACCCCATTAAATGGCCATTATCAGTTTTTATAGGGAGCAGAGATGTGGGTTAGTCGGGCCCTACTCCACCTCCTGGTCAGCTCAGTGGGTTGTTCACATGAACTTCATCTTTGTCATCATGGTTACAATAATAAATGATGAGTGTACCAGGTTTAGGCACAAAAACTTTTTAGTTAGCTGTAAGGATAGATGGTTTGGGTTAAAGTAACAGCACTGACTGTAGATTTGAAAAGGAAACAAAGAGTCATGTGTTTTGTTGTCCCACCAATCCATCATGGAAATCTTTTCAGCTGCCATTGAGAGAGTTGTGAGCCAACCAATCAACATCACACATCTCTACATCCCTGTGGCATCCTTTAGTTTTATTTGGAGCTGGTTGACAAATATACTATGTCAAAATATGGAGCTATACAAGACCAAAAGTGAGTCCTTTCATCCTCCAGCCAAAGAAAAAGTTTTGTATTTCTCTGAGAAACATTTTGATGTCGCAGTATTGACCCAAAAGTGGTTCTTTTTCCCCAGACAAACTTCTCTTCTACTTATTCCAAGTGATTCTTGTGTACCTCCAATACACAGGAGGTTTACTAAACAGCAGCATTGCTGTGGGCTGTTGTCAGGATTCAAACAAGTCATATTTCACCAGGGGAGGAGCTTTTAAAAACACTTTTTGTTTTGTGGCGTGCTGAAAATGACTGACAACCTGGATGGTGACCATAAATCTTCTGTAAAAAAAATGAGAGAAGCTGATGTGGGATTTAAAACTTTTAACTAGTATCATTTTAGGATTGCCTGGGATACTGTTGTAGACAAAGATCCAGCTTGTCCAGAAAGGCTCACGCCTTCCAGGGAGGCTGCTCCAAAATCAGAGAGCTTGCCAACACTCCTGACACGCCATCTGGGATCTGGGTGCAATGATTTCCTTAATGATGGCCTCGGCATGGGGATGAAGAGGCTAACAGGGACAAGAAGCAATGGGACTCCATGCCAGGACATTGGTCCAGAGGAGGTCTCAGCAAGTGCCAGTCCAGACCCATCAACTCCCATGAAAAATGCTGGAAAGTTGCCTCTGGCCATTCTCATGGTGGGAGTGGGCAGTGAGTTGTGGAAAAGTGCCTTTGTGTGTGTGTGTGTGTGTGTGTGTGTGTGTGTGTGTGTGTGTGCATAAATGTAAGTGCATGTACAGTATTAGCAGGTGTGAATGTGGTCTGCATTTGTGTATTTGGAGTGACGAACTGTTAATTGGTGCCTCAGGTGACACTGGAGACATATTGTCAAAGCTGTGAATCCTCAGTGAAACAGACAAGACAGCAGCTATTCTGAGCCGTCAAACTGGACATGTCATGACTGACCATGCCACTGGGACTGTTCAGACACTGAGAGGACAGGGCTCAGCGTGTGCCATGCAGCTCTCACAGGGCCTGCTTCCTCTTTGGTGGTATATACCAATGCCTGCCATCAAAACAACTATCCCAGCTGAGCTCAAGATTTGTTTTTTAATGATACGGCGACCACCGAGATCTACACAGGCTTTGTCAAACCGCCTGCACTTCAGACACACTGTCACAACGCAAGAGCTTTGCACCCATCAGATGCTTTAGAGAAGTTAATAATTGTATTTGACTGTGGTTTCCAAGAACCATCCATTAAAGCTTAATAGGAAAAAGACTGACTAAATTCCTCATTCACTTGAAAAATGAACACATTTGCGTTGGTGGGGCTTCAAGCCATTTCAAAGAATCATCAAGCAAGATTCAAGAATTGTGAGCGTGTGTGGGCAGTCATTAAATTTTCATCCTTAGAAAAAAAAAACCCATATATCTTATTGTAAAGCTGCAATAGTTGTCAGCATGCTGCATTTCAGGGTATGCACATCACACTGTTGTAACAGGTGTATTGTCAAAGAAAGCAAAAACAATTTTAGAACAGTATTAAGTGCACCCACAACATTTTGACATTGCATCTACACTGGATATTTACAGGCTGCCTTTTTTCAATTTTGTAGCTTTAATCACACATAATAGACCAGATGTTTGTTTTTGTTTTTTTTTAACATTTAATTGCTGTGAGATAGTATAAACAATATTGTGTAGAGCTAAAAATACGGTTGAAACATTTATACACCAGGGGAAAGTAGCTTGTCACGTCATAGCAATCTTTAATTTATCAAAATCCTCAAGTTAAGAGAACATAATAATCTGTATTCCTGCCAGAAAAAAAAAAAAAGGTTTCCAGGGACTGCTGTGCGTGCCGGCAATATAACCACCACTCTGACTCCATTTTCTGAAGTATAAAGTAACTCTGCATTCTCCCCCAGAGGTATTGAATCCCTGCATAAAAATGTTCTGTTACAATGCTGGCTGCCAACCGAGATCTGAGCTTTCTCTTTCCCCTATTGCAACCTGCAGTTGCCACTATAACTGATGTTAGAGCAGAAGCCGGGACAGCCGCGAGCTCCCGGTGCACACCCTGCTAATTCACCATTTGTTTTAACTGGCAGGGATACATTCAGTACACACTGTACTCTGGCCGCACGAGCAAAGAATCAATATGCCATCAGCTCTGAGAACAGGATTTAGCTCCAATTAGATTCAATTTCCAGGTGTCATGCTTGTGATTATTTTGTTTTGACAGCATTGAGGAGGCAGAACGTAATAAGCAGAAGTGTAAAATGAAAGAGCTGGACAATACAGGATTATCACCCACAGTGACTGGATTGGGGATTTCAGTTGAAATTTGAGGTTGCTGAGATTGATTTCCTCCTCTGGAGAAAAGTTCAAAGAGGGGTCAAGTTTTCTTTTCCGTTAAACTAAACCACAGTGTTTGAGGGAAATGGTGGTATCTGAGCGAGTGCTTCTCCTATAAAGCAAACTATGTGCACTGACAGCTGATGATTTTACGTCTACTGCGTGCCCACCTCTCACATCTCACTCACTCTCCTCCCATTGCACCACCACACGGTTTCTATTACCTTTCCTCTCTCCAGGCTGCCGGGCTTTCAGTTGATATCGCCTGTGCAGAAACAGCAAAATACAATCATTCTTTTTTTTTTTTGGGGGGGGGGGGGCTGCGTGTGAACACTCCAATTCCCTGTATGGATGGAGACCATTACAGATCAGACAGCGCACTGGGGAATGTGTCATGCTGGATCATCAGCCCAGAGAGTCACAGGTGGACACGTGACAAGCCATTAAGTCTCAGCTCTGTTCCCGTGTAGGAGGGAGTGCCCTGGGTCAAATGGAGACAGTGACTGTAGAAGTGTAGTGGAGACAGACAGCGATCATAACAGGTCTAATGGGCAGGACTAATGGTGCAATGGGCTCCAATTACAGGCCTTTCTGACAGCTGCTCAACACCACTCTGGCTTCACCTGTACTGGGAGCGCCCAGCAACCGATGGCCGGCCAGTTGAGGACTTTGTTAGCTCATGCACAGTTATCTCCCTGGACTCCCTGTAGGAAACAACGGTCCACTGCACACAATTTAAGGGCCTCACTGTGCACGGAGGAATTTTGCAAAAGGATCAAGGGGGCTGTATTCTTTATCTGCAGTTGAGAAACTGCAGTAATATTGGGTCACAAGACCAACTTCAACTGTTTTTAAATTCTGTTTTTGAAAGAGGATATTGTTGTTTCCTGTCCATTCTGATATTGAGCAATGCTGAATTCAGATCCTCATTATCATTAAGTTTATTGCCAATGTCAATATGTCTGAGGACAGCAGAGTTTGGAGCCATCAGTTGACAACAGTGATACATCACTGGATATTACTCTCTCAGAATTCTAATCAAAATATTAATTGTGCTGCTGTGCCGGGCTCCGTCGCTTCAATCCATCTGTGAGGAGTACATTAAATAAAGGGTAGGCCCTTCCTCGGAAACCCCGCCCGCCAATGTTCCCCAGCATTATGCACACACATTTGTCTTTGAGGAGGGCAGCTTGTCCTGCTAGTGAATTACTCTCCAGCGCTTAAAGAATATTCATTCACTTACTGCCGGAGCAACCTGTCTGCTTCCTGCCCTTCTAAATGGCTGCGGATCATTATTAGTGATAGAGAGGGTTTTTTTTCCCCCTCTCTGTGTGTTGGCAAGAGCTTTGTTTACAGTATATGTTCGACTAAACACCCTAGCTCAGCATTTGTGTTGATGGATTAAAACTTGTTAGGATGGCATAAGCATTCTGGGCCAACGGTGAGGCACGTCACTCTTAAACACATTAATCATTTATTTTGAGAGGCAGAATTGTTAAAAGGAAAATTCTAGTCTGTTACAAGCCAGAGGTTATTTTAATGATGTTAGCCAACATTTCTGGTGGTTTCAGTAATATTGTATTCATCAAAATAATAGCTCAGATGTAGGCACACAGCATCGACACTACCACAAAATTAGACAAGTCAAAAAAATAAAAAAAATAAAAATAAACTAGAGACTAAACCAGAGCAGTGAAGTTAGTTCATAAAGAGGTAAAACCAAAACTGATTGCACCAGATATATTGCTATTTACTTATTTACCCTTCTCTAAGGGGAAAAACACTTGTTGTACTATATGTAAATTTTTGCTCTCGCTACATAGCTAATGTTAGCATTAACAGCTGTTTATTTACCAGTCTGAAGAAAGGTCACAATGCACAGCAATGCCAACTCTAGTTTTGCATCTATTTCTATAACTTCTTTTCTTCTACTGAAGTTAGCATGCTACCCATCTCATAATGTCACCATGATGTTGTTCACTTGATGTTCAGTCTGTCCTCAGTCCAGCATGAGAGGATGAAGAAGTAGTGCTGTCCAGAGGACAAATTCTAACCTCATGTCTTGTAAATGCAGTGTTGGCTGAAGCTCTTGGAAAGTTAACAGCTGTTTATGCTAATTTTGGCAGTGTCGTGATAGCAAAAACTTACATATAATATGAATTTATGAATTATAATACATTTATCTCAAAAATGTATTCTTGAGGTGTTGAATGCATTTCCATTGTAATAAAACATTTTTGCAATTTTGTAACACTTTTATTCCTGAATGGTTAAGATGTATAACACATAACAACAGCATCCCTGGTTCAGGTATCTTTGTTGCTTTCTGTTTCTCTCCTTTCTCTCTCTCTCTCTCTTTTCTTACATTTCCTGTCTGCGTCTATGCTGTCCACTATCTAATGAAGGTAAACATGCCAAAAAAAGAGCCTGCATTGTATCCTCTTATTCCTGCATCTTGAAGGACATCTCTGAGCACGAGTCCACCCTTCATAGAAAGTCCTTTACCAGACAGACACACCCTGTTATCAGAAATCTGTAAGTGATTGGACACTGCTGCTGATTGGAGTGATGTGAAACTGCACCACAATATCACTGCAGTTTTAACTCAAAGTGGACAAATGACAGAACTAACTTGAGTATTAACCCTGAGATTTAAATTTTGTTTTCATTTTCTCCAGTTTTCTCTATAAGTGCAATTGAACCATGAACAACTTTCCTCTTTTTTTTTTTGAAAGATGTTTCTCTGCATTTAATTTCCCCTTTTAATCTTTACCATGAATAATATTATACTTAGGGAGAGGAGTCTGGTGTCTGTGTGTTTCTCTTGTCGTTTCCATTCAGTTAGATATGAGGTTTCAAATTTGTGACAGATAGAAATAATAATTTGCCTATTTGCCTGAAACATTTGTAAATCATTTCTATAAAACATTCTAATCATAACCTGGATTATTGAATAATGAATTTACAAACTGAATACCAAGAATTTTTAATAAATGTCCAGCTGTTTGTCAAACAGTTTAAAGATATTCAAACACACAGAAAGGCTTCAAAGAAAATAAAAAACACTGTTGTGCCAACCGGGGTAAATGTAAGGTCTAATTATTATTTGGACAGTGTGTACAGTGTGTGGGCAAATACAAACACCAATCTGACAAACGTCACTACAGAGCTCTAAAATCCAACTGCTGCTATCATTAGAAACAGACAGTGATTCAGAGGAAAGGAGGTCTCATTTCTCTGAAAACACTCTCATCACATTTTTCCTTGAATCTCTCCTCATGTTTTCAAAAGGAGGGACTAAGACACAAGGCAATTAAGGCCTGGGCCCATGTTTACTTGCAAATAATCTGCTTCTTCCCTGTATCTGTTGCTGTATTGCTGTATTTTTTGGCTGTTACCACCACCTGTGGATCAGTGGAGTAGTATGTTGTATAGAATTTGTATTACATTCATGTTCATAAACATATTCCTCCATAATACAGCTATTGCTCAAAAATTCCACAGGGTACCCTTAAGCAAGACATTTTTGGCACTTTAACTTGAGATCAAACCATTCCCTTTTTTTTTGTTTTTCTGTCAAAGTACCACTTTGTAATGACACAGTGTTGACAACCTTAATATTTTCTCACTTTTATGGGTCCCATTAACACCACTACTGACACTACTAAATGTGTTACAGGACTTCAAGATCCAAGGTGAGAAGTTCTTTTCACTCTTAGGTGACATTTTTTGAATGAAACTTGCTCACACATTGTGCTGGACAGTTAGCCTTACATGCACAGCTGTTGTATCAGAATCAGAATCAGAATCCTTTATTAATCCCTTGTGGCAAATATTGTTGCATTTCAGTGCTCCATTTCACAAGTACAGATAAAGAGGAACAGAATAACATAATAAGTACAGATAAATAAAGAGAAATAAAATAGTGATATAACCCAGTCTTCAAAATATAAAGAAATAAAGAAATATACCCCTTCAAAATGGACACCATGTATATGTATACTAATGATTACAAATGTGAGACAAATGTCTCACAAATGTTCACCTCCTCATGAACAGGTGCCATTTACCACTTAAATGAACAATTTACAAAAGGTTTGTTAAGACAGTTTGGTGGGACATTATGAAATACAAAAATGTTCTTGCATGAGGCCCATTGTTATTATTACTGACAGGAATGAGGGATAACACTATGAAAATAAGATAAAAGTTGTAATCAAGTAATAATCATTAAAAGTGAAAACTCACAAAAATGTGATCAGGTCCACTTTACCGATATTGATGTATCATAGTGTATCTAACCTAGGACTGCAATACAGTAGATAACATACATTGTCTTTTGCAGTATACCAGCGCTTTCAATGGTAAATCTGAGTGCTGACCTCCAGTTCAGCATTCCTCACCACAAACTGGACCTCTGCATGCCAATTACTCAACAGATAATATCTGTGGTGACTATGTGACTTGGAGGTTCATTACCACATTGAGCCTGAACCAGCATTAGCCTCTCCCAAGTAAGGTTATATACATACTCAATATTGCATTTCAATAGGCTGACCTCAGCAGTTGTGGTTTAACATGCCTGATCTCAGAGCTCCGCAGAAGACTTCACAGCTCTATTATAAAAGTCAGTGGGTCATACTCTAAACAGACATTGTTCACATATTAAACAGTGATCTGCTCTCACATACTGCCATATTCAGGCTATTTATTATTCCACAGACAACCGCATGCTCAATACAGGGAGCCGGGTGAATCGGACCGCACTTTCGTTATTTATTTATTTTTTTCCCTTCCTTAAATTTCATTCTTAATCTTGTGTGACCAGGCTGGTGTGAAATGCAAGTGGATAGGGCAGCATATGGAGTACAATTAAATCCCCATTTTGCTGTAATAAAGCGGATGCTTATTTTTGTATAAGTACCTGTGTTACAGCATAGTTGATTATGTTACATAAAAGGCTCTCCGTAGTCCTGTAATTGAAAATGGACTCAGATGAGGATGATTGCTCATAGATGTGTCATTTTTGTCTCTGAGAAAATGTTGTTTGAGCTGTAAGCCTGTTTGTTGTGTATGTTTTTGTTTTAGCTCTTTTTCTGTCCATGGCGTGTCAGTCATCAGGTCCAAAACAACACTGGACTAATTCCCTGAAGAAGCCTTAGAAAAGGAGGAGAGGAAAAATCTCTGTCCTCATTCCTTTTTAAAACTAGTGTTTGCTACATGAGGGACCTCTCTTCCCATGCTGCATAGCTTTTCTCTGATAGTGAGGGAAATAGAC
>BRZM01001293.1:9901-28696 GCA_033238685.1 Lates japonicus | reverse complement strand
CCCCCGTAAGACACTGACACCCTGTAGACTGTAGGCAGGACACGCTCCTTTTTTCCCTCTATGCTGAGTGTTACGCCTCAGTTTTACACAGGCACACACGCACACACAACCACACACATAAACACACGCAACTACAAACCTCTTATTACAACCTTCACACACTTTCACAGCAGCTGCTTCTCCTCAATCATCCCATTGGGAACTGTATATATTCCAAATCACAATAACATCTGTTAAGGCCAAGCACAATCACCACAAATGTCAATAATAATTGTCCACATCTACATAATATATTTTTTGATACCATGCATAATGTAATACCCCTATTTATTTACAAGTAAGAAAGCTATTTTCGAGATTTATATGATCTAGAATGTGTTGTCTTACATGCCTAAGAAAGTATTTATGTGCTATGCGTGTACCATGTATGTATATGTGTTTTAATGATAAATACCATGCGGGATCCTGACTTATGAGTACATTGCTCTTGACCATAACGGTGCATGAACTGTCTTGCTGATGGGTGCTATCAGTATGGTGAAGGAGCACAACACAAATGGAGGAAGGCTAATGTCAAATATTATTAAAAGCCAAATTCTAGCTTACTGATTTTTACACTTTAATACCAGGGTTAAGCCCTTTTATGTTTATTTTTCTTTATCTAATATAAATGTCCAAAACATTCCTAAGAAAGTCCTGTTAGTCTCCAGCTGTGTGTGCAGCCAGCACATCACCAGTAAAATGGCGTACAGTATGAAATTCTACCTGTAGCTGAGAAATACATTCCCTGCCTGAGGTGCCTACCTTTTTCAAGTCTTTTGTAGTGTTATACTCCAAACCATTCCAGTACCACCCGGTGCATGCTGTTGTACTCCTGATGCACTCAATGCATGGAGAATAATAATCTGTCTCAAGTCTGTGTTGACCTGTTTCTTTGGAGTCAAAAACAAGAAAGCAACAGGTGTAGTATTACCAGTGAGGAACATCAAAAAAAAAAAAAAAAAAAAAAAAAAAAAATTGTCATGGATTCAGTGCTGCAGTGTACTCAGAACGTTCTCTGTTTTTCAACTGAAGGTTATGAAAAGCCTTGGAGCCTTAACAGCATGTCTGGCATGAGCGGGGATGCCTCTGGAGTGTCCTCAGTGTCCGCCCTGCCCTGCAGCCCACCCTGTCTAATGCAGCACTCACATTCTCCCATCCCATCCATTATGTAGCATGGTTGAGTAGCAGACACAATGCCATTGGAAGGCCAGTCCACACTCCTCCTTCTTACCTTTCCTGTCAGATTTTGCTTTTACACTTGCCTTCGCTCCTGCTTTTTTTCCATTTTTATTTCTTTATTTTTCTGGAAAACTGTATCTTAACTGTGCTAATACTCAAGCTTCCCAAGTGTTCTCCTTGGGTGTGTCATCATATCCTAGACTAGAAAACATTGGCACATGCCACTCTGCATGGGTCACCTCAGTTGCAGACAAAGCACTGTTCTACTTCTACCACAGGCTAACTCCACTCTTTCCCTGTGTTTACATCATTGCCTGTTGCTCTGTTGCTTTTGATCTCGCATACTCTTCTGCAAATAACTTTTATCTCATCTGCTTTTTACAATTTTGTGAAAGAAATTTTCATAAGATGTAACCCCCTGCTAACAATATGCTGGACATTAACAATACATGGCTTTTAAACATATCCAAAAGGTACCATTGCCAGCTGTTAAGGGAACTCCTCTTAAGTGCTTTGTACGTTGCAAAGTAGAGACGTTATCATTCTGAAAGTGCAATCCAGGCAAGACTTAATGTTATCTGAGTGGCCATTTCAAAAAAAGAAGAGAAAAAAATTAACATGATGTTCATGATGTCCAATGCAATATGGAGATGATGACAATTCCTATGATACTAGTGATGAATACATCTAATGTCAAAAGAACTAAAACTGTTTGTTCATTTGCATGAACTGCATGAGAAATTTTGTTCAACAAGAAGCTAACTGTATTGCAGTACCTGTAAGAAAAAACAAAACAAAACGTGTTTCTTTCAAAAGCTTCTAAAGCTTTGTCATTTTTTATGCATTTTGAGACAGCTTTACAAGAGACTCAGTCATAGCAGAGATTTTTATGTAGCTGCCATTCTTTGCCTTTCCCCAAATTCATATATTTATTTTCTTGTATTTATTTGACTGGGGCCTCCAACTAAAATAGTGTGATTTAACTTGAACAATCTGTCATAAAGCCAACTAATGCTGTTATGAGCATAAGTAGTTTTTATACAAATATATTTAGTGGTAGTTATGAGTTTTTAAACAGTATCGGTAGTCCGCAGCAATTTCAGTGACTGCTGTGATGCCTAAATTAAGGCACGACTCATGAATTATTAAACAACGGTGCCTTCGTACCTGGTGAGGCAAAGCAAAAGTCAGTAATAAATTGACATGATATTACATAAAGTGCTCCCTGTGTAGCATCAATACACTTTATACCATGCTCATAACAGTGTAACGAAAGCTTTATTTTACAAGGTGCACCTTGTACCTTTTGCACCACCATCGTACCCTTATTCACAGTAAATATGCCCTCTTGGTTATTATTGTCACACCACACACTAGGATTTAACCGTTAGTGGGATACATTACTCAAAGGAAAAAAAACCACCAGAAAATACTGACTTAAAAGTCCCCAACTCAAGAAAATTTTTATATGATAAAAGCACAAAATATTATGAAAGGGGACCAGGCAACTTTACAGAGCCAAAATATATTGAGTTATGATCAACCAGAGATGTCATGATGACTCCTGCGGTATGTATGTCTATTGATTTAAAACATCAATACTGTTACTGTTACATGTATTGATACTGTCCCAATAATTATGCACAATTCTTTCAGGGCACTTTAACAAATTTTATGTTGACCAATCAAAAATGTTAATTTCTATAAGAAGATATAAGAAGTATAGCAACTCATCTAAGTTTTGTTTTTATTCTGAATGAGCAGAGTTTCACATTTCGAGTCATGTCTCTTGTGGTAATTAATGGACGTTATATATTTCAAAAAAAAAGAAGAAAAAAAAACTTGTGAAGATTTGATGTGAAGAGATGCAGGTGAATTATATGCTCATGCAATTCAAGTGAAAAAAAAAAAAAAGAAGTACAGTACGACACAGTATGGGATGTGGGTCTACTTGGGGAAAGGTAAATGCATGTATTTTACATTTATGCAACAGAAAAGTATTCAAATAAAATATGTAAATATAAGTCCTTGCATGAAATAAATTTTATACACAACGAGCGTTTAGCCTCCGTTTTTATTCAACAGCACATGCATACATACAACTTTCCTTTCCCACTAGCTTGTGGCTAGTGCTTTCAACTGCTGTTTGACCCCCCCGTCTACCTGTGCCCGGGTCAAAGAGAGCATAAAAGAAACCGAGGTGACTGTGAGAGCATGACGCAAAGTATACAAACGCATGACAATGAGTGAACTACTGTACATCAACCTGTAAAATGCAGCATGATTGGGCATGTTTATAAACTGACTCCAGAGTCTAACCTCTGCACACAGACAGTACATCGTCGTCTGATGCCTTGGCTAAAGCATGGGAAATACATGGTAAACCTGTCGTTTACCATGAGGAAACTAACGGAGCACATTTTCTTTACTCTCCAAGCTAGTGTCATTTCTCACCTCTCCCCGCGCCTCCGAGGTATCCATCATCGCCATCATTTCCACCATTATACATAATTTGTGTAATAATTTATTTTTGTTATTGTTTTTTTATATGTTTATAGAGACCCAGCGACAGCACCGGAGCAGACAACCAACAGAGTCAGTTTGTGTTATGAACCATGGTGTACCAACCACTATGTGTATGACCCATAATGGCCCATCACCCACCTGATAGTGCTGTAGCATTGTTGTGTGTATTAGTATTTTTAAATGGGTGTGACAGTGACAACCTGTACATCACAAACTCAGCATAGATGTAGCACTGAGGAAGTTTTGTTGTCAAGCCTTATGTAGCTCAGTATCTGTGACTGGTTACTGTGTTGTAATTTGTGTGCCTATTTTTGGTGTGTGCCAGTGCTGTAAATACGCTTTTTTGTGTGCTGAAGTTGTGTGTACCAATGTTTTTGAGTGATCATCAAATATCTGTGTGCTTCTTCTGTTGAAAGAAAAAAAAAATGTTGCTCCGATTTAAACCCCCAAACTCCCTCCTCCCCTCCCCCTTGGCAAAAACCTGTCACTCGTCATGTCAGCCAGACTAAACAGTTGAAAACAAATCGTTAACTTTGCACTGTCATGGTCACATCTTTGTAGACTTTTTGCACTGTTTTGCACCAGTGAACTTAACATTCCTTTGATATGTTTTCAGGCATCAAAGAGATAACATCCACAAAAAATGAAAAAAGGTCATACTTAAAAAAAAAAAGAAAAAAGAAAAGAAAAAAGAAACACCACTCCTACCTTGTATTAATGAGGCATTAAAATGGCAAAGTATGCTGTTAGGAAATGGTCAATTATTGAGTTGGTTAAGCAAATCTTACTTAGGGTTATTCAGAAATGAATAATGAATATTCAGCATTAATTGAATGTTGATATATCTTCATATGTAGCTGTACTTTGATTAACAAAGACAACTTATACATTAACTCATCATAGTTATTCTGTGGTACGTTTTAATTGACAATCATGTAGAATTGGATTTTTATTCTTTTTCTGCACACATACAAATTGGTATATTAGTATGTAATACTAACCAATGCCAAGACATCATACGCCTCATACCGGACAAGTGCCTCTGTTATGCAAATTATTCTTACCATTCAGGAGTATAGCTTAACCAACGCAATGAACTAATGTACATTTTTATTTTAAATTAACCATCAGTCACCAGCCATTGAATACAAGCATCAGTTCAGTACTCAAAAAGCACACAGATACGATGGAGACCCCTGTCTGGATCAGCTTCCAAAGGCAAGCAGTGAGGAAACCTAATTAAAAAACAACCATTGGGTACAAAGTACAGAGTCATTGTTTGTGTGGAAAAGTTAGTGAGAAGGGACCAACTTTTTACCAAACAACTGCAAACACACTGCCAACAACTTGCTGAGATCTGTGTGCAGTCAGGTACAGCAATACAACAGAGCTGAGCACTAAAGGGGGGACAGTGTGCTGATCATTGATGGAATAATAATACTATAAAAAAAAAACAGCAGCTGTTATCATAAATGGAATCAATAACGCAACTAAGAGGCAACTAATGTGTGCCGTTTAGTGAGACTTCTGAGTGTCTGTTTTGAACACCGTGCATTTTGTGGTTAGTTATCTCAATAAGGTGTTCAGTGATCGTTTTGATTGGTTTGTTGTTTAGGGATTTTTTGTGTCTTTTTTGACCAATACAGTTCAGGCTTGTACAATAAATAGTGATAAATAAAAAAAACTCAGAAATGATCATTTTTCAACGAGTGTTGATTTATTTTTTTCTGAACTAACCCAGGTAAAAACCACAATAATTTAACTTTCATTACTGCATAATTTCAGTGACACTGATGGTTTCTACATTTAATTTGCATAAACTTTAATCATAAAATAAGAACTTTAAAATAAAAAGGTAAATGTAATGCAAAGATATCCTCCCTGAGCCACTCAGAGTCCTGCCATCGCCCTTGACCAAGGCACTGGCTTAAGACCTGCAGCTGGTCCCCAAGTGCTGCACTGCGGACGCCCACACCTTATAAATATGTAGGTTGGGTCAAATGCAGTGGAAGAGTTTCTCCCAAGAGGGATTAATGAAGTCTACAGTATGAAAGTGGTGCAAATAAGGCAAACATAATCAAAGAATATCACACATACAGGACAGTATTTTTTTTCTTTGCTAACTGCCCATCACTTATTTATATTCTTGCCAGTCTGTGTGATATTCTTTGATTATGTTTGCCTTATTTGCACCACTTTCATACTGTAGACTTCATTAATCCCTCTTGGGAGAAACTCTTCCACTGCATTTGACCCAACCTACATATTTATAAGGTGTGGGCGTCCGCAGTGCAGCACTTGGGGACCAGCTGCAGGTCTTAAGCCAGTGCCTTGGTCAAGGGCGATGGCAGGACTCTGAGTGGCTCAGGGAGGATATCTTTGCATTACATTTACCTTTTTATTTTAAAGTTCTTATTTTATGATTAAAGTTTATGCAAATTAAATGTAGAAACCATCAGTGTCACTGAAATTATGCAGTAATGAAAGTTAAATTATTGTGGTTTTTACCTGGGTTAGTTCAGAAAAAAATAAATCAACACTCGTTGAAAAATGATCATTTCTGAGTTTTTTTTATTTATCACTATTTATTGTACAAGCCTGAACTGTATTGGTCAAAAAAGACACAAAAAATCCCTAAACAACAAACCAATCAAAACGATCACTGAACACCTTATTGAGATAACTAACCACAAAATGCACGGTGTTCAAAACAGACACTCAGAAGTCTCACTAAACGGCACACATTAGTTGCCTCTTAGTTGCGTTATTGATTCCATTTATGATAACAGCTGCTGTTTTTTTTTTATAGTATTATTATTCCATCAATGATCAGCACACTGTCCCCCCTTTAGTGCTCAGCTCTGTTGTATTGCTGTACCTGACTGCACACAGATCTCAGCAAGTTGTTGGCAGTGTGTTTGCAGTTGTTTGGTAAAAAGTTGGTCCCTTCTCACTAACTTTTCCACACAAACAATGACTCTGTACTTTGTACCCAATGGTTGTTTTTTAATTAGGTTTCCTCACTGCTTGCCTTTGGAAGCTGATCCAGACAGGGGTCTCCATCGTATCTGTGTGCTTTTTGAGTACTGAACTGATGCTTGTATTCAATGGCTGGTGACTGATGGTTAATTTAAAATAAAAATGTACATTAGTTCATTGCGTTGGTTAAGCTATACTCCTGAATGGTAAGAATAATTTGCATAACAGAGGCACTTGTCCGGTATGAGGCGTATGATGTCTTGGCATTGGTTAGTATTACATACTAATATACCAATTTGTATGTGTGCAGAAAAAGAATAAAAATCCAATTCTACATGATTGTCAATTAAAACGTACCACAGAATAACTATGATGAGTTAATGTATAAGTTGTCTTTGTTAATCAAAGTACAGCTACATATGAAGATATATCAACATTCAATTAATGCTGAATATTCATTATTCATTTCTGAATAACCCTAAGTAAGATTTGCTTAACCAACTCAATAATTGACCATTTCCTAACAGCATACTTTGCCATTTTAATGCCTCATTAATACAAGGTAGGAGTGGTGTTTCTTTTTTCTTTTCTTTTTTCTTTTTTTTTTTAAGTATGACCTTTTTTCATTTTTTGTGGATGTTATCTCTTTGATGCCTGAAAACATATCAAAGGAATGTTAAGTTCACTGGTGCAAAACAGTGCAAAAAGTCTACAAAGATGTGACCATGACAGTGCAAAGTTAACGATTTGTTTTCAACTGTTTAGTCTGGCTGACATGACGAGTGACAGGTTTTTGCCAAGGGGGAGGGGAGGAGGGAGTTTGGGGGTTTAAATCGGAGCAACATTTTTTTTTTCTTTCAACAGAAGAAGCACACAGATATTTGATGATCACTCAAAAACATTGGTACACACAACTTCAGCACACAAAAAAGCGTATTTACAGCACTGGCACACACCAAAAATAGGCACACAAATTACAACACAGTAACCAGTCACAGATACTGAGCTACATAAGGCTTGACAACAAAACTTCCTCAGTGCTACATCTATGCTGAGTTTGTGATGTACAGGTTGTCACTGTCACACCCATTTAAAAATACTAATACACACAACAATGCTACAGCACTATCAGGTGGGTGATGGGCCATTATGGGTCATACACATAGTGGTTGGTACACCATGGTTCATAACACAAACTGACTCTGTTGGTTGTCTGCTCCGGTGCTGTCGCTGGGTCTCTATAAACATATAAAAAAACAATAACAAAAATAAATTATTACACAAATTATGTATAATGGTGGAAATGATGGCGATGATGGATACCTCGGAGGCGCGGGGAGAGGTGAGAAATGACACTAGCTTGGAGAGTAAAGAAAATGTGCTCCGTTAGTTTCCTCATGGTAAACGACAGGTTTACCATGTATTTCCCATGCTTTAGCCAAGGCATCAGACGACGATGTACTGTCTGTGTGCAGAGGTTAGACTCTGGAGTCAGTTTATAAACATGCCCAATCATGCTGCATTTTACAGGTTGATGTACAGTAGTTCACTCATTGTCATGCGTTTGTATACTTTGCGTCATGCTCTCACAGTCACCTCGGTTTCTTTTATGCTCTCTTTGACCCGGGCACAGGTAGACGGGGGGGGTCAAACAGCAGTTGAAAGCACTAGCCACAAGCTAGTGGGAAAGGAAAGTTGTATGTATGCATGTGCTGTTGAATAAAAACGGAGGCTAAACGCTCGTTGTGTATAAAATTTATTTCATGCAAGGACTTATATTTACATATTTTATTTGAATACTTTTCTGTTGCATAAATGTAAAATACATGCATTTACCTTTCCCCAAGTAGACCCACATCCCATACTGTGTCGTACTGTACTTCTTTTTTTTTTTTTTCACTTGAATTGCATGAGCATATAATTCACCTGCATCTCTTCACATCAAATCTTCACAAGTTTTTTTTTCTTCTTTTTTTTTGAAATATATAACGTCCATTAATTACCACAAGAGACATGACTCGAAATGTGAAACTCTGCTCATTCAGAATAAAAACAAAACTTAGATGAGTTGCTATACTTCTTATATCTTCTTATAGAAATTAACATTTTTGATTGGTCAACATAAAATTTGTTAAAGTGCCCTGAAAGAATTGTGCATAATTATTGGGACAGTATCAATACATGTAACAGTAACAGTATTGATGTTTTAAATCAATAGACATACATACCGCAGGAGTCATCATGACATCTCTGGTTGATCATAACTCAATATATTTTGGCTCTGTAAAGTTGCCTGGTCCCCTTTCATAATATTTTGTGCTTTTATCATATAAAAATTTTCTTGAGTTGGGGACTTTTAAGTCAGTATTTTCTGGTGGTTTTTTTTCCTTTGAGTAATGTATCCCACTAACGGTTAAATCCTAGTGTGTGGTGTGACAATAATAACCAAGAGGGCATATTTACTGTGAATAAGGGTACGATGGTGGTGCAAAAGGTACAAGGTGCACCTTGTAAAATAAAGCTTTCGTTACACTGTTATGAGCATGGTATAAAGTGTATTGATGCTACACAGGGAGCACTTTATGTAATATCATGTCAATTTATTACTGACTTTTGCTTTGCCTCACCAGGTACGAAGGCACCGTTGTTTAATAATTCATGAGTCGTGCCTTAATTTAGGCATCACAGCAGTCACTGAAATTGCTGCGGACTACCGATACTGTTTAAAAACTCATAACTACCACTAAATATATTTGTATAAAAACTACTTATGCTCATAACAGCATTAGTTGGCTTTATGACAGATTGTTCAAGTTAAATCACACTATTTTAGTTGGAGGCCCCAGTCAAATAAATACAAGAAAATAAATATATGAATTTGGGGAAAGGCAAAGAATGGCAGCTACATAAAAATCTCTGCTATGACTGAGTCTCTTGTAAAGCTGTCTCAAAATGCATAAAAAATGACAAAGCTTTAGAAGCTTTTGAAAGAAACACGTTTTGTTTTGTTTTTTCTTACAGGTACTGCAATACAGTTAGCTTCTTGTTGAACAAAATTTCTCATGCAGTTCATGCAAATGAACAAACAGTTTTAGTTCTTTTGACATTAGATGTATTCATCACTAGTATCATAGGAATTGTCATCATCTCCATATTGCATTGGACATCATGAACATCATGTTAATTTTTTTCTCTTCTTTTTTTGAAATGGCCACTCAGATAACATTAAGTCTTGCCTGGATTGCACTTTCAGAATGATAACGTCTCTACTTTGCAACGTACAAAGCACTTAAGAGGAGTTCCCTTAACAGCTGGCAATGGTACCTTTTGGATATGTTTAAAAGCCATGTATTGTTAATGTCCAGCATATTGTTAGCAGGGGGTTACATCTTATGAAAATTTCTTTCACAAAATTGTAAAAAGCAGATGAGATAAAAGTTATTTGCAGAAGAGTATGCGAGATCAAAAGCAACAGAGCAACAGGCAATGATGTAAACACAGGGAAAGAGTGGAGTTAGCCTGTGGTAGAAGTAGAACAGTGCTTTGTCTGCAACTGAGGTGACCCATGCAGAGTGGCATGTGCCAATGTTTTCTAGTCTAGGATATGATGACACACCCAAGGAGAACACTTGGGAAGCTTGAGTATTAGCACAGTTAAGATACAGTTTTCCAGAAAAATAAAGAAATAAAAATGGAAAAAAAGCAGGAGCGAAGGCAAGTGTAAAAGCAAAATCTGACAGGAAAGGTAAGAAGGAGGAGTGTGGACTGGCCTTCCAATGGCATTGTGTCTGCTACTCAACCATGCTACATAATGGATGGGATGGGAGAATGTGAGTGCTGCATTAGACAGGGTGGGCTGCAGGGCAGGGCGGACACTGAGGACACTCCAGAGGCATCCCCGCTCATGCCAGACATGCTGTTAAGGCTCCAAGGCTTTTCATAACCTTCAGTTGAAAAACAGAGAACGTTCTGAGTACACTGCAGCACTGAATCCATGACAATTTTTTTTTTTTTTTTTTTTTTTTTTTTTTGATGTTCCTCACTGGTAATACTACACCTGTTGCTTTCTTGTTTTTGACTCCAAAGAAACAGGTCAACACAGACTTGAGACAGATTATTATTCTCCATGCATTGAGTGCATCAGGAGTACAACAGCATGCACCGGGTGGTACTGGAATGGTTTGGAGTATAACACTACAAAAGACTTGAAAAAGGTAGGCACCTCAGGCAGGGAATGTATTTCTCAGCTACAGGTAGAATTTCATACTGTACGCCATTTTACTGGTGATGTGCTGGCTGCACACACAGCTGGAGACTAACAGGACTTTCTTAGGAATGTTTTGGACATTTATATTAGATAAAGAAAAATAAACATAAAAGGGCTTAACCCTGGTATTAAAGTGTAAAAATCAGTAAGCTAGAATTTGGCTTTTAATAATATTTGACATTAGCCTTCCTCCATTTGTGTTGTGCTCCTTCACCATACTGATAGCACCCATCAGCAAGACAGTTCATGCACCGTTATGGTCAAGAGCAATGTACTCATAAGTCAGGATCCCGCATGGTATTTATCATTAAAACACATATACATACATGGTACACGCATAGCACATAAATACTTTCTTAGGCATGTAAGACAACACATTCTAGATCATATAAATCTCGAAAATAGCTTTCTTACTTGTAAATAAATAGGGGTATTACATTATGCATGGTATCAAAAAATATATTATGTAGATGTGGACAATTATTATTGACATTTGTGGTGATTGTGCTTGGCCTTAACAGATGTTATTGTGATTTGGAATATATACAGTTCCCAATGGGATGATTGAGGAGAAGCAGCTGCTGTGAAAGTGTGTGAAGGTTGTAATAAGAGGTTTGTAGTTGCGTGTGTTTATGTGTGTGGTTGTGTGTGCGTGTGTGCCTGTGTAAAACTGAGGCGTAACACTCAGCATAGAGGGAAAAAAGGAGCGTGTCCTGCCTACAGTCTACAGGGTGTCAGTGTCTTACGGGGGCCTGTGATTGGCTGTTACTGTACGTACCCCTCCTCACTCTGCCCCCTGTGTGGTTGGGCGTTCTGCAGTGGTGACCAGGAAGCAGGGCCGCTCTCTCTCGCTGGGGCTGAAGATTTCCTCCGGAGATATGGCCTGGTCTATATGAGGGCAATCTTCATTGGCCAGAGCTGCATTAGCTGCCTCACCGTTCAGCTTGGAATCTTATAAGAAAACAATAAGGAAAAGGAAAGAAAAACACACACACACAAAAAAAATCTGGTTTCATATACCAGCTTAGTATTATGTTTTTTAATATATCTGCCATTTTCACACTCTACAACCTGAATGCACATGGGAACAACTCACATAACAACACTGTATGTATAACTGCTCTCTGTTGTTTGCCTTGCACCATCACTGTATCAAAGGTCAATATCTCTTTACACTAATGCCACCAGAGGAATTCAAGAGGTATCATGTGACTAAAAACGTCTGTCTACATGTTCTTAACATTACAAAGATGTGGTGAGAACAGACTCTCAGTTAGTCTTAAGAGAGAGAGGAGGAATGAATTGCTACATGAAGAAGTGCAAAATCAATAGCAGGATTACTCACGGCCTGCCTCAGTCTCTCTATTCTTCTATCCAAAGTCAAATATGCTTTTCATTACATATTTTATTAATTATTTTGTGTGGGAAATCATCAGCTGATTGGAGTGTGGGAACAGACAAACAGTGAAACGGTGGAGTGGTGATGTTGGCTGTTTCAGGAGGACAGAGAGGTGATGTGGACAGTGGCTCAGAATATGCAGAATCTTTGTTTCTTACCTTGAAACTTTATCTCGAAAACGTCGTCATGGGCAATGGGGCTCTGGTGTTGGGAGCTGATGCTTGACTTACAGAAGTTGGGAGAACCTGGTTGGGGAGCCCGAGGGATATGCCTATTTTTTTTCTTTGGTAGTTTCTGTTTTGCCATGGCCAGCGAGTAATACATTCCAAAGTTGTTGACAATCACAGGGACGGGCATGGCGATGGTCAGCACACCTGCCAGGGCGCACAGGGCTCCAACCAGCATACCGGAGGTCGTCTGAGGGTACATATCTCCATAGCCAAGCGTCGTCATGGTCACCACAGCCCACCAGAATCCGATCGGGATGTTCTTGAAATGCGTGTGGTCGCTAGCTCGAGGGTCGTTGGGGTTAGCTCCAATCCGTTCAGCGTAGTAGATCATGGTGGCGAAGATGAGGACACCGAGAGCAAGGAAGATGATGAGGAGCAGGAACTCGTTGGTGCTGGCCCTCAACGTGTGGCCCAGCACCCTCAGCCCCACAAAGTGACGTGTCAGCTTGAAGATACGCAGGATCCGCACAAAGCGGACCACTCTCAGGAAACCCAGCACGTCCTTAGCTGCCTTGGAGGAGAGCCCGCTGAGACCCACCTCCAGGTAGAAGGGCAGGATGGCCACAAAGTCGATGATGTTCAGGGCGTTCCGAATGAAGTCAAATTTATTCGGGCAGAAAGTTATTCGCATTAGAAATTCAAAAGTGAACCACACCACACACACGCCCTCGATGTAGGTGAGGTAGGCCGCAGTCTCAGTCTCCTGGTAGGTGTGCTCCACTGTGATGTTGTCCACCAGCTCCAGCTCAGTACGGTTGATGATGGGGTTGAAGGCCTCGTGGGTCTCCAGACAGAAGGTGGTGATGGACACCAGAATAAAGAACAGCGAGGCCAGAGCCACCCACTGAGCAGGAAATGTATGAAGGGTGCAGGAAAGGAAACCGGGGGGGTGGGGGACAGGGAGGAGAATGAGCACAGTATTACATGCAATGCAATCAAGCTAGACGGCCCAGCGGCCATTCTTAGCACAACACAATGCAGTTCAATCTGAGACAATGGCAAGTGGTTTGACAGTGACAGTAGCGTCGACACACTCTCACTACCCCCACCCCCGAGCCCTGCTCGCTGTGTGTCTTGATTCACAAGTGTCATTGTAAAAGGGGACAATCAATGCGTTCGCTTGCCATTCTTCCTTCCCGTCCCTCTGCTGTATCTCAAGGTCATGGCATTTTCAAGGGTATGCTACATGCAGAATTACAAAGAGCCAGCAGCAGCAGCAGCAGCAGCAGCAGCCGGGACATTAGTGTCAGCCCCCATGACTAAATTTAGCTGGGGCTCTTCCCTTCAGCAGCATCGGTACAGTAGGTTTTCCCTACACAAGGTCATCCTGTCCAGAACTCTTGGGAATCGTAGTGAGCTAAGAGCCTCGCCGAGCTGAGGACAGAAACCTATATTTCCCTTAATGGCAAAAGAGTACTTTAGCCTTCATTATGTATCGATTGGATGATCACGTTTCATCACATTTAGGTTCTGATATTTCTGATGCATACTACATGGGTGTGTAACAGATACAGTATTCTCTCATGGGTATTGATTGCAGCCCTGTCCTCACGTTATCCTCCCCTGATCATACTGTGCTGGTCTTAATGTGTGTGTTACTGCTCATAGTTTAGTGGATGCTCAATAGATCAGAGCTGGTGGACAGAGAAGCAGACAGGAAGAGCGGATATCTACTTAATCATCCAACGAGTCAAAAAAGTTGGATCAATAGAAGTTTGCTCATGCATGAAGATGTCTTTATTAGAGTAAGTGAGGCTCTGTAGTGCCTCTCAGACTAATGCATAGCGTTGTTAAGTCACTGGGAGGAGTAATGAATGGCATCAGGGAGGAGGTGAGTTGGAGTGGGGCATGTCTGGGCACGAGGAAGTCATATATATTCCACTGAGCAAAGGAAACTCAGCATCTTAGTCATGTCCATTCACAGTGTGTCAGGAAGGCAGGCATGCAGCATGAGATGGAAAACAGGCCCTCATCATAACATCTCATCACTGGCAATTCATCGCACTGTGCTGAGGAAATCGCTGCTGCTTATGAATGTCTGCTTCCCTTCCATGTTAGTACGATGGTACAGAGGGAATTTGTGTGTTAGCGGTGACTACAGCTCACTGACTTCCTCCTCTCTTTGCGCAGAGAGACAATATCACTGTGCACGATCTGAAACTTCAATCAATCACTGCGGTTTACACGCTGTAATAAAACATGTCAGTGGTGTTGTGGTTTTCTGAATTAGGTTTAAATTCAGTATAAAATGTTCATCTTTTAATCATAAAAATAGAGCTTGAAACTTGACATTTTAATACAATCAAATACAAACTCACTTTAAAAATCCAGCTTTGTCAAGTTAATAATGTCCAGCTTGTGTTGATACAGTGTATGAGAGATTTTGTGGCATTAGTATGTGGTGTTGTTTTATCAGATTGCATAATGTTGTTTTGTCCACCCCCTCTACAGTATGTACTGTGCAAAATAACAAGTACACCCTAGACTATAATACAATCTAAATACAACCGTCAAACTATGACCTCAGTAACAGCACCTGAGGGCATCGTGGGGGGCAAAGCAAGATTCAGTCAGTTATTTGTCCTGAGTTGATTAATTCTGGGAGTGTCCTACTGCCTGTGTCTAACAAGGTGTGACAAGGTGAATATTCATTAATAAGTTTGACTAAATTGTCCGCAAAAAGAAGGTCCATAGCCTATTTTTCGCACTAGAACTCTAGCGACTTTTCTCTCCGTCCTGTTTATATTTAAGCTTTACCACAAGTCAATAACAAAAATAATCTGCAACAATTTCCTGAAATTGAATATTTGTTTTAAGCATAAACTTACAAAAGTAGATTTCTCTCGCTTCTCAAACTGATAAATTACTTACTGTTTGTATGTCAAATTTGATTTAAGGAAATCATGCCGGGCATTTTTCACCATTTTATGGCCCACATTATTACCCATTAATCCAGAAAAGTGATCACATAATGAAATAATCCTTAGTCGCAGCTCTTAACTGGCGCTTCTCTCTTTGCTATTTTTCCTGTTTTGCACATCAGTTAGCCGAGAGATGAAAACGTACCACCACCACTGCTGCCCACCACCTCCAATCTTATAAGCCCTTGTTCTTATACATCATGTCGACTGATGCCTCCTGACACACTGGGCTCGCCAGCCCTCTGAACATCCCAATTCTTCAAACTGTTAAACAGCTGCATCTTATCAGGACTGCCTCTTAAATTATGTGTGTCTTAGACAGTTAGGAACAGGTGGTTTGAGGGAGGGGTGACAAATCAAGATTGTTTGTCTTTATTGGCTAATTTCACTGTTGCTGGCAAACCACAGGCCTACAGTGATATGTGCAGTGACAAGGGTTTTCCACTGATGTATCCACTGTGAATAGAGTCTGTATCAAACTCTCTAGGCTCAGTTCTAATTAATCTTCTTGCCAGATTCTGTGGAGTCGGCTAGTCTCGCTTGCTTGGTTTTGCCTACTATAGCTGAGATTATGTCTGAGGAGTTTTCTGCTTGGGAAATTTCCTGCCAGTGTGAAATCTGAAATGTGTGTGTGTGTATGTGTGTGTGTGTGTGTAAATGGTGTGTTGGTTAAACCACTTCCCAATGCTGGCTGTAAGAGGAGGACATGTCAACACAGTTTACACTTGCTGGATGGGGCCTGATAGCTAATTACACCAATCAGGCTGGGTTACAACTGTTAGACCAGCTGCAGGTACAGCGGTCAGCCAGATGGGGCCAGTGTATCAGAAAACAACAAAATCCGAAGGTGTAAAGTCATTTCATTGTCACCAACGAGAGGCACGCGCCCAGATGGAAAAGTGCCCGTGACAGTTTCCAAAATGTCACTCTAACAGCAAACCTATTTGTCTGGAGGTCTGCTACTAAAATTTGTGGTGCCAAAGATCTGGTTTCCAATGTAGCTAACCCGGCCAACCAAAGGACAAATGCCCAGACCCCTCAAGTGTCCTGGAAATATCACGTAATCCAAAGACCTGTGAGAGTCAGACTGAGTTTTCTTTTATCTTCTTCTGTGAGACAGAGAGGTTAAGCGTATGATTGCATGTAAATGATTTTGACGGATGAGGTTCGTTTGATTCCCTCCTTCCCTCTCTGTGCAGTCACATCCCTGCTGTGGAAACCCCTGAGAGGCAATTTATCAAAGCCTGTTTCAAAGCCACCCAGATCCATCACCTTGTTTCCCACCATCAAGACACAGAGGCAGACAAACCCACAGCTGTATTCCTGTTCATGCAGCTTTACAGTTTAAAACAAATGAGACATTTTGGAGTATTATCTTAGGCCTGAATGCACCGGCGGAATCCCATCATGGTCCCAAACTTAAGTGAAATAGGAAGAGCAGTCATAGTTCAGCACAAGTAAGTTTATAAAGCAACTCACCTTGCATATTTAGAGGAGTAAGGGTCCTCAAACAGGGCCTAAATATTTCTGCCACCGCTCCACAGGTTTCACTCCTGGCGCCAGGAGAGAGCCCCTGCGCCAGCCTCCTTATTACTCTAATCCTGACCATCCTCGCGGTTCTTGCCCGCCCAGGGATCATCGCTCCCCCAGGGTCTATCTCCCCACCAAACTATCAAGGCCTCTGCCTCCTGCGCGATAGGTCATCCAAGGCATGGCTCCACGCCTGTCCCATCAATGCCCCAGAAGGCCAGTTCTTCCTCAGAGGGGCCCGTAGACATCAGCCGGGCAGCCGATCGCGGTCCCAGTAATTGAGAAAACCGCGCGCTCAAGAAAAACCTCGATCTTGGCATCATAGCCGCGGTTGGTGACACTAGGCTCGCCAGCCAGGACAAGGAGTGCCAGGTAGGGTGCGCAGATGTCTGATGTCTGATCCTCCCACGTTTATCACAATGCGATCCTTGTCGTCGCCTTTGCGCCCATTGCGTCCCTTTAGGCATTTCTCCAACAAGTTCCTCTTCATCTCAGTTGCAAGTCTAAGCGCATCGCGCCACATCATGCAGTGGTGACGCACTGAAGAAAACAATAAGGAAATCAGCGCACAACCGTCCACCCACCCCACCAAAAGAAATCGGGCTGCTTTGACGCGCATCAGGCTACATTCCCCATGCAAAGAAAACCCCTGTTATTTTCTACGCGCACCGTCATGCAACTGGAGTGATCATAAACGCTAGAGCTGCCAGACTGAGGGTAGAATCGGAATCCAAAATGATCGCAGCCAATGGCATCACATTAAGAATGGACGTCAGCATCGTCGGCAATCCGTCGAGAGATTAAAGGACAAACGCTGGTAATATTTTCCCCTTTGCCAGCAGAATAATCCAGCTCTTGACTCTGTTGCGGTAATTGATCAGACCAGTCCTGGAGCAGGTTTATGACTTTCACAGCAAGGTGACTGCGGTGGTGCTGAGCGGACAGCGCCCGTCCAGCAGGCTCCATGGGAGACTCGCGCTGCTTCAGTCCCTCCTCTGCTGCCGCCTACAGACTCACTTCCTTCACACCGACGCTCGCCAGCCCCGCTCCTCTCACTGCGTTTACCGACGCTCTCGCCCGCTATATAGCCTAAGGCAGGTCTTTGTCTCAGCGCGAGATGCCCCCTACTCCTGAGACCTTCCTCTCATTCATGCAATGTGGAGAAGAAAACCCAGCCCGGTACGGCAACGCGTCTCGATTCAGTGCTGCGTGATCAAAACAAAATCAGCATGAGAGGCGACAGAGCCTCAAAAAAACGCCCAAACTGCCTGTTATTCACACCCGCCCAGCTCTTCTCAAACCGATGGAGCATACCCAGTGGAGGACCCTGCGTTTATTAAACGTGCTGTCGCAAGTCAAGTTCCAATTAGGTTCGGAAATCGTCATCGCTGCCCAATTTTTCTTCTCATTCTCATTGAACGTCGTCGCTCGGAGGGTTAAGGCTGGCCAGCGGCTGTGTGTGTGTGTGTGTGGGGGTGTACAGGGACCCTGGAGCCGTGAATCGCGCAATCCAGTCGGCAACATCAAGAAGAGTCTGATCATATAGGTCTCAAATGTACTGGGTGTAAGAATCCAGATTGCAACTGTTGCTGACGGTCTGTGTGCAAGATGATATTTATTTTTCGCAACCAATGTGCTGCATTTTATTCTCTACTTCAGATGCCAGCAGAGGGCGCCATTGTTTACCGCAAAACAGTCGAACGAACAAACTTTTCGGTTCTG
>BRZM01001292.1:0-11750 GCA_033238685.1 Lates japonicus | reverse complement strand
CCCCCCCCCCCCCTCGTTTTTGTCAGTTAATTTGCTTTTAATTTACAGAAAGTGATCCTCCACAGATTCATCTAAAATAATGACAACTCACAGATATCCAACAATTCTCGGATAATTAATAAAGGATCAGCACTGTAGAAACTCTTTGTCCTTTTGTCTTTTTTGTGTTTTCTGTGGTCATTTTACATATGTTAACCATTATTACTAACAGTGCTCATGTAGGCAGTGGCAGAAAGTAATGGAGTATTTCAATTCTATATCACTTTATTCTCTCTTCACCACATTTTGGAGGAAAAATATTGTACTTTTTACTCCATATTAGATTTATTTGACAGCTTTAGTTACTTTGTAGATTTAGGTTATTAATACTAAATATAATTTTTTAAAAGTATATTATTATAGATAAGGCTATCCAGCAGTATATAAGCTAGTTTAAAAACCAGCTGCAACATGTGTATATTCATGCATCAGTGCTTATAAGCCATTATATCATTCTAGAATGGGCCTTTCTTCCTTAGGAGTGCTTTTACATTTGGTAATGTAAGTACATATCACCACTTGTTCAACTACAAGACATATACAGTGCAAAGTAAAGTGAAGTAGACGTTCAACCAGAGTGATGAAGATAACACCCAGAGGTTGCAGCGTACAGTAGAGGCCCCCAGTTGGTGTTTCTAAGCAGATTAATTGACGACAGGCTGTCAGTGTGTAGCTGGTTGTTGCATAATTATGTAGTAATCACACATATGCAGTTGGCAAACCCAGCCCCTCATTCTTATTTACTCCAGCTAATACAGTCATCTGCGGGAAAACTCTATGGATTAGACTTTTCAGATGTCATAAAATGTACTTTAAATGAGGATTAATTTAGCTCACAAGCATGAGTTCTGAACAGCTTATTTTATTTATAATCAATATTAAACATCCACCAGAAAGATCACGACGTGAATATTGAAGCCCCCTGACACTAGTGGACATATGGAGCTGTCATCTGGCGGGAAGAGTTACGCTGACCCCACTTCCTAAACCGCTGCAGGCTGCGATCAGCTATCAACACAAATTGATTTTTAGAGTTTTAAAGAACATTACACAATAAATAATTAGAAAAATAAAATTAAGATTAAAAGTACACTAATAGTAAGCCCATCCAGCTGTAGTCATTTTTTATTCAAAAACATAAGCATTTATCTCAGCTGGTAGAAATGTAAATGCTGTTAAAATAAAGTATTACTACAATTTCTCCAGGGATCAAAATAGTAGAGCATCATTGATAAAGCAACTCCACCTCAAATAAGGTGTACAGTAAATACGTTTATCGCAGTAACACAAAGTGAATACTGCATGTTTCTGTGTTGTTCATCAAAAAATACTTAAAGAAAACAATTAAACTTAGCAGTGGTGGTTCACTGTTCACCCTTTTAAGACTTCTAGTCCTGATACAGACTGTAGAATGATTTTACAACAAGTAAAGTTTTAGACTAGGTATTACTTCATGATGATTAAAGATACATTTTCTCTATTTAATTTATGGAGTTTATTAGTATCTAATAATGACTTGTCGTCATAGATGATGTTCAGAGATTAATTATTTAAACCACATTGGTCAGAGATTTGCGTCAAATGACTGCTGGATTATGTTATACTTTGAATCCAAATGTCTGGCAGTAGACCACAGTTTGATTTTTTTTATTTATTTATTTTTTTTTTTTTATCGGCTTTCCCTCTCTTACAATCAAACATATTCAGGTACTTAGAGTTGACTGAGGATTATGTCTGGTCAACCAATGAAGTTTTCATATGGGCTTTTTGAGAGGATTACACTGCAGCATGATCATGAGTGCAGGAGAAAGAGGGAGTCAAAGAGAGTGAGGACTGTTCCAGAAAGAAAGAAGACTTTATATGAATCAGCATTTCCCTGAGCAATGAGGGGGGAAAAAAACAATAAATAATACGGGGGCTGATGATGGTGGTTGTAACACAGGCTAATACTATTAGCACTGTCACTTCCCCCCAATCAACAACAAGCTGCAGATCATGTGATTTTTCTATGGCAGCTCCCTATACTATGAACCTTGCAGTAAGTAATTATCTTTATTAGGAAATTACAACTCTCTGTTACTTGGAGATACAATATTTATGCTATGTTTAAAGATGTAACTCAAAGATGCAAAGACATACAAAATAGAAAAAAAAATGTCGCAGTCATGCCTCAACTTTTTTCCCAACCTGCCCTATTCTCATCCCTTTTTCTTGTACTCACCCCTTTGCTGCTCAGTGAAGCGTGGAGTGAACATAGTCTGCCCAATCTGGAGTGCATAATTTTACCACTTCATACACTTCTGTCTTTGGTAGAATCAGATGGTGGTTTCAACACCTCGTGATCAACGTCAGACCCAGCCGGGCACAAAAACGAGGTGAAATGTCAGTCTGCTGCCTCAGGTCGACAGCGCTCTCCTTTACTCCATCAGTGATCTTGACTGTCAGTTGTGAAGCCGATTATATAACCCCGGCCAACCCATAAGAATGCACATACGCACACACTCTTGTTGAGCAGCTACAGGACAATCAGTGGTAATGCTGAACACAGCTGCTCTTCCAATCAATTCATTGAACCTGAGAAATCACACCATTTGTACACAGCATGGTTTACATGAAACAAACAGATATGTGACAATACTGTTTACACATTCAGTCTTAAGACAACAATCAAATACACACCTAACATGTTGCATCTGGGAGAAAAAAAAACATATTTGTTTTAAAGAAACAGTATTTTTACAGGATTAGTGTTGCAGTATAATCTGGATTAAAGTGGAGCTGTGCGTCACTGCTCTTTAGAAATCGCTGTTTTAATTCATTAAACCGCTCACTTTGACCAGTATAGAGTGGATAGTATTGTGACCACTTCACACTATTCACACCCTGACTTACACCACAAGCGCAAACACACACAGAATACAATGTGGTGTAGGGTAATGTAAACTAGAACATCTTGTGCTGAGCAGTAACTGTCACTGTTATAGTCATGATGTTAATGTCATTGCATGGCATCAAATATGCTCCACCCAGACACATATGGAATGTGACTCACTATTTCCTTTTGATTCGTTTTTTTTTTTTCACATTAAAATACATAAAACTTTACAATTTATCAGTTTTCCAATAGTGTTGCTGATTCACTGAAAGTAAATTTGACACATCTCTGTTTATGCAGGGATAGATTGTGCCCATGCAATTCTGCAAGTCAGTTATGAAACTCTCCAGTCAGTATGTGTAGCAGTTAAACTATGCTTTGATTAAATGAATGGATTTCACACATGGGGATGATGTTGTTTTAAATCCATTCAGCTACATGGATTATGCTATCTATCAACTTTTCTTGTTTTTCAAATGCAGTGTTCATGCTGCATCCATGATAGGATATATATTTAATTCTGTACTGCTGTCCATTCCCATCTGCATTGGGTTGCTCAGTTTCCACCCAGGACACTTACATAAATGCATCCAATGTTTGACTGTTAAAAAGACCCAGCCCTTCTCTGATACAGATGTCATTTACAGTGACAAAGCTAACATGCTATGTTTAGTGGGTGTAATGTTTACCATGCTCACAATTGTAGTTTAGCATGTCAGCATCTTAGCATTTGCTAATTTGCACTAAATATGAAGAACAGCTGAGGCTGATGGATGATGCAGATAAACAGTCAGAAGCCAAATTATTGGGCAAATCAAAAATTACACCCAACATGAACAAAGTGATTACAATTTATCATGAGTGAAACATGAATGTGTGAACCAAATGTCTATCCAATCATTGTCAAGACATTTCACTAAAAGCCAAAAATGGTGGTCACTTGTCCAGGCAACAAACAAAGACATATGGATTGCTTGGTTGATTTTCCCCTCCTCTCTTCCTCCTTTTGTTTCCTGCTTTCTCTCGTCAGAGAACCTACTCCTGTTTACAATGACTGCTTTTACTTTGCGCTGTTGCATGTTTGTTTACTTTTACTGATGTAAAATGTTAAGTTAAGTGTTGTGCCACTGTGGTATTTCTGCATTTACTTAAGGAAAGGGTTTCAGTTTGTTTCAGGTTTCAGTCTCTCACCACTGCAGACTGGAGCTGGAATGTAAGTCACGTGAACTGTCTGATAATCGAGGAATTTGCCTTTAAAAACATGTCTGTCTCTACTGCAGCAGGCAACTTGTTACTATTTTAGGAATGTTCAGTCTATCTATACTTTCAATCTGTCTATTTACAGATTTCACTATACTGAAAAATAACTTGATATTGTAACCACCCAAGTCCCCCTGGGTTATTTCTGATGTTTAGGCTGTGTCCTTTTGGCTGCAATGGCTTGGGATTTTGTATGACGGTTAGAAATTAATACTTTGGCAACCACTCAAGATCTTGAATCTCCTGAGCTAGTTTCAAATCAGATCAGAGCAGAATCACTGGGAAAACAGCAAAAAAAATGTTGATCCCCTAACACAGCCAATCCAGTTACAAGAGCAGTGCTGTCTCCGCCCTCAACAACAGTCAAAAGGACACTGAACTAAAAACAGATAGTCTTTCCCCGTATAAAGAGGTGACAGGAAAAACAGCTAAACAAAGTTTATGCTTACACTGGCCATTTGTTTAGCTGTAACTCTTCCTGTGTCACTGTCTGCATGAGTGTGCATATGAGAGAGAGAAAGCACAGCAGTCTCTTGGGTAAACCAAAAGCCAGTGCAGAGTTCCGGCCTTCATGACTCTGCTTAAGCTTTCCAGTTACAGTATGTTCACTGAGGGAAATAAATGTGATTATCAAAGCTGTTCTCTCACTCACATGACATAACATTTCATCTAAAAATAAAACAGCAAAAATTTCGAGCTCCTTTCTGGTTAAATTCCTAACATTTATCGCCTGGACTTAACCTGTCTACGTCAAACAAATCTCTAGACAGGAAATGGCAGGCTTGATTTCTCTGATTTGTTTCAAAGAAACTGGAAATGAACAGTGCATTTGAGTTTTAAAGCTAAAGGAATTGTATTCTACTCAGGGCTACCTCCACAAAATTAAGCTTCACTTGCTTGTATATGCAGTTGTTTACAGCAGTCTGACGTGTATATATGTCACATACCAGCGCATTTGTCAGAACTCTGTTAGAAAGGCTTGATTTACCACCTAATTATTTGCCCTTTGTGGCTGTCTGAGAGTTTGCACCCCTAGTCTGGTGTCTGTTACACACATGCATTGAGTTAGGTAATTTGAGTTTGTGTTTAACAAAATGATCAAAATCATGAATCTTAAAAAAATAAAATACAAAGGTAATCACACACCTTTTTTAAATGGTTAAAATGATCCTCTGCTCAGCCTGTACCTGGATCATCAGCCGTATGATTTGGGCTGATAAACAAAACCTTTCTTCAAGATACAGAGTAGTGGATGTGTAATGTGGAAAATGTTATAGTATGATAAGTATAAATGGTAATTATAGATAGTAAAGTAATTGTCCCATGTGGCTGTTATTTACTAGAAATGTATAAGGATATGAGGACACCTACTGGCTGAACAAGGACACATGACACCCAAGAGCAAACTTTTGAAACCCCTACTTCCTGGTCAGCCGCAGGAAGGCGGGACTTAGCCCCTCAACCTATTGTGCCACACCTGAACAGATAAAAAGGCCTAGATTAAAGCCTGCTCTCCTTTTGTTTGCTGCATCACGTTAATCTGCGTGTGGTATTGCCTGAAGTTCTGTTTCCTTAAGTTGACTGTGCATCGGATACATCACTTGAGTAAGTTACTAACTGTTTAAAGTAAGATGACTGGAATCTGAGATGTCAACGCATAACTTTATGGATGCTGAAAACTTCGTTTGCAAGTAAGCTAACTCTCTCCACCTTACCTACTGTTAGACTACTAAAGTCATAAAATCAGTCAAAACTAAATCCTGTTTGTTTTGTTTGTTTGTTTGTTTGTTTTTGCAACAAATCGGTAGCTTTCATTCTATATTCAGACGTAGCATAAAATATTTAGAGGGAAGGTTTAGATTTCGAAGTTTCCTTGTCCAATATATCAATCTTCGTCCACTAGATGTCAGTACTACTCTATCATATGTTTCAGATACTGAAACTGTCTCCTCCTGCAGAAGCTGTTAAGCCTTCTGCAAGTTTCATTTATTCTGGAAACAAATATGACGAAGCTAAGACAGAAAAGAGAAACACTAAAACATAAAAAGAAAATCAAAAAGTGAGTGTGATGGACAGGTGTCAGTATCTCGATATAACTGATAGAAACACATCTGTCTCCACTTGGACTTTCCGTTTCTAAAGAAGTTGATTTGCATTTGATACCAAATTATTTAACCTCATTAGTAGTTTGTTTTCATGCAGTATAGTAAAAGATGGTGACAGCTGCTGAACCCTTTTTGGACCGGTAGATGGTAGTGTCCAGCTATATTTAAACCCCCAGCTTACTCGTCTCATATCTTAAGAAAACTTCTCGAGATCGTATTTGCTCCACGTTGAGCCTGCATGAGACGAGTGGTAATTCTCCAGATTCACCTGCAACAATATGTATTCACCGTGAACGTCAATACTCATGTTAGTTTCTTTAAAAAGATAGAAGACATTTAGTGCAGACAAATCAAATAAATTCTGAATGAAACGTACCAGGAAGTTGGTGCTTAAGGTAAATAATATATTCAAATTCAGTTTAGTTTTTTCTCAGTTGCGGGTAATTGGTACTCCAGTTTTTCTCAGATCATTCAACGATCGTGAAGACTGGCTCTGACACGGTTCAAAAGCAGGGAAGCAGCAGCAGGACGTTTCTCTTTCAGTGGAGATGCGCACTTTTTAGCCTAAACTCACCTCGGCTCACTGATGCACGCAAAACACCATCAGTTTTGCTTTTGGTAACTAAGTGAGAGGTTCTATCAGTGGGGAAAATGGAAGAGGAAATGATTGGACCTCATTAGTTTTCTCTGACATCTTAGTGACATCCTGTGTGGAGCTGTCCGCGGGACTGTGGTGCTGAAACGAAACAGTTTTGTTCTTGTGAAATGACAGTGAAATGTGTGTGTATTTCTTTGCAGCAGTGTTGCTACTGAGCTCCGGTTTCCAGGTTTCCTTATATGTTATCTTATTTGAGTCCACATCAAGTCAAAAGCTTTTTGTAAACGATTTTGTCAAACGTATCCTACTTTTAGACTTAAAACGATTAAAACTCCTTATAAATGCCATTTAAAATTGAGAGAGTTAAGTATAACATAAAGTGAAGTAAGCATCTCCGGCTCTGCTTTGAAGCAACTGACTGGACAGCAGTGTGCACTCGGGATTTTGTGTTTAATTAGCATAAAAGACCTGCTGGAGAGCAGCAGGACTGTGCGTCACAGCCATCGGCGAAGATAGGAGGGGGAAGGGAGGCGGGTTGGGGGGACACCTATGGGAGTCAACAAACTGCAGTGTGTATTCCTTCCACGGCCGACAAAAACCAGTCGGGCTGATGTGAAATGATGACTTAGCTCACAGCGTTACAGGTGACCGGAGACAGCTGGGAGCGTCTGGGAGCCGGAGGGTGCGCAGCAGACGGACCTAAAACAGCGAAGTATAGCGCCGATGAAGCCGGTGCCTTGAGCTGCAGGTGAATCCCCCAAGCTGCGAGAGCTGTCCGGGACCAGCGCGTCACCTGAATGACGGGATATGAGACAATGAGGCAACTAGGGACGACGGGGATAAAACGACTCCAAGTCACGAGAGTGGGAATGCGCGTGCGATGACGGACGGCGCAAGGGACAGCGAAGAGGTAAAGCAGAGGAAAGTTGTCTAGCTCATTAGCAGAGCCTCCCGGTGCTGGATGAGAAAAGAAAAATAGAAGACAGAACAAATGAGCCAAGCGTGCGTAATTTTGTAAACAAATCAACCGGGGGAAGCCGACTTTATTTTTTAAAAGACAGGACTTGAGCCGGAGAGGGAAAGAATCATGGAGCCGGAGGAGACCACAGAGGGACAAGGCGCTAATTTGGCACAATCTGCCGCCTCCAAACTGTCCCAGATGGGTGAAAGAACTAAACAACTGGGCAATGTAATCCAAGACCCAGAGAGGCAGAAACGGATTATTCTAGTGATAGTCTGTGTAGCACTTTTGTTAGACAACATGCTTTACATGGTAATTGTGCCAATTATACCCGACTACCTTGAAGACCTACAGACCGCAGCGGATCAAGCCCAAGATGCTGTAGTGCACACCAACTCCACTAACAGCACCACCCACAGAACCAAGGGGAACTTCGACCTACAGATAGGTGTTCTTTTCGCCTCCAAGGCCATCCTGCAGCTCCTGGTAAACCCGCTAAGTGGCACGTTTATAGATAGGGTCGGGTACGACATCCCGCTCTTCATTGGGCTAAATGTCATGTTTCTCTCCACACTCATATTTGCCTTCGCTGAAAACTACGCGACTCTGTTCCTGGCGCGCAGCATGCAGGGCCTCGGCTCGGCTTTCGCGGACACCTCAGGGATCGCCCTGATCGCAGACAAGTACACAGAGGAGACAGAGAGGAGCAAAGCGCTGGGTATTGCCTTGGCTTTCATCTCTTTTGGAAGTCTTGTGGCGCCCCCCTTTGGAGGGGTCCTCTATGAGTTCGCAGGGAAGCGGGTTCCCTTCCTGATTTTGGCCTGTATCTGCCTCATTGATGGTGTTTTGTGTCTGTGTGTGCTGAAACCCTTCTCAAACCGAGAGAGAGAAAACATGCCAGTGGGCACCCCAATATATAAACTGATGATTGATCCCTATATAGCTGTAGTGGCTGGTGCTCTGACTATTTGTAACATCCCCCTCGCCTTCCTTGAGCCCACTATCGCCAACTGGATGGAGGAAACCATGCATGCCAGCCAGTGGGAGATCGGCATGACGTGGTTCCCTGCATTCTTCCCCCATGTTTTAGGTGTATATCTCACTGTCAAATTAGCAGCCAAGTACCCTCATCTCCAGTGGTTTTACGGGGCTATAGGCATGGTGTTCATAGGCGCGAGCTCCTGCACAGTGCCAGCCTGTAAAAACTTTGGACAGCTCATGATCCCGCTGTGCGGAATCTGCTTTGGCATCGCCTTCGTGGACACGGCGCTGCTGCCAACGCTGGGTTTCCTGGTGGACGTGCGACATGTGTCTGTGTACGGCAGCGTGTACGCCATCGCAGACATCTCCTACTGCGTGGCCTATGCCCTGGGGCCCGTGGTGGCTGGACAGATAGTGCACGACCTGGGCTTTGTTCAGCTCAACTTAGGCATGGGCCTCGCCAATGTACTTTACGCGCCGGCGCTCCTCCTGCTGAAGAACGTGACACAGATGAAGCCCTCTTTCTCCGAGCGAAATATGCTCCTGGAAGATGGCCCAACGGGACTGTATGATACTATTAAGATGGAGCAACGGGAGAAGAAGAGAAAGGGCTTGTGCACAACAATCGACGAGAATGGCATCGAAACCTTTGCGCAACGGTCGTATTCAGAGGAGGAATCCTCAGGGGGAGAATATGCGTAAAAGACCCTTAACTGAGTGTAAAACTATCAAAGTGCCCATGTAGAGCTGTGTGCATCCCGTCTGATCAATTGCATAACACGATTAGGATTGTGTAACAACATCAATTATTTACTGCTTCTGGTGACAATCCCTCGGGGTATTGTCAAATCAAGTAGCTTCAAGCTTTTGCCGTAGAAAGGCGCTCGCTGGCGTTTGTTCATCTTAAAGTGAGAGTATTGTGAAAGATTTGTTGAGATAAATGTCTATTCATTAACAGTATTTATCACTGTATCAGAAACGGACTCATATCGTATTCAGGGACTGTGTGTAAATGTATTTTAACGAAAGAACAATTAAAATGTATGCGTCTTTTAATGTCATCTGTGTTCCTCTCGCCAGAGTTGTGCTGCTAAACTCAATATGCAATACTGCGTGTCACACTACAGTTGTGAAGAGATAAACGAGATGGAAATTAATTGAAATCTGCGTCTTGTTTGTTTGTTTTGTTTATTTTTGGATGATGTACTTCTGGAATGCATAGCCTGTACATACATGTATATTCATGTACATAATTAAATCAGTATTATGTGAATGATATTGTTTATGAAAGTCATTTATTTAGGCAATAAATTATTTATTGCGATATATGACAGTGGTATTTTCCTCTACAGGTGAAGGATTCCACACTAACAAAATTATCATTATAATATGATGATACTTTTAAAATATGGTTATATTTATAGATAATAGAAGATAATTTAGTTTTGCCTTTGAACAAATAAATTAAGAGATGGAATATTAAACGTATAACGGCCTACATTGTGAATCTCATCAGTAAGCAGCCAAAAGTGAATACTTAAGTCTGTTATAGAGAGGGTCATTTCTCCGAATTGCAAAACAGATTTGTAACAAACCATAATAATGATTTCATTTAGGATCCTGACATTGATGTTATGTGTAAAATACATAGTTTCTCAAAGCATCTGCGCGTATCCAAAATGCAAATCTTTGCATTTAATATCAAATACACAACGCCAATTAAACCAGTCAGATGCAGTGAGGTGGGAGCAATGAATGCGCCCAAATTGCACGACGAAAAGTGTTGAAAATTCAGAGAGCCACAGGAAGAAGTCCATGCAGAACGCATCCTAATTGTTCTCCAAGCACAGCGTGCGAGCATCCGAGGCGTTCAGTCGGCGTCTAAATAAGGTGGGGTGAGGATGTGAGGTGCCAAATAAACTTCTCGGCGAATAGCAAGACTTCTGGGAGGAGCCTGGCTGCCAGGGGGGGGGGGAAGAGGTACCCTTCTCAGCATCTCTCCTGAGCCAGCGAGGGAGTTGTGCACTTGGCATGCTGGGGATTGAAAGATGCTCAAAAATGATAAAGGATCGAAGTAGAGAAATTTAAAAGAAATTCGGCCTGAGATGGATTCAAGTCAAGATGGACAGACCTAAACTTCTTGCTTGAGCCCCAGGACGAGTGGGATCGGCCTTTCGTTTCCTGGCTGGTGAGTACAACATTTAATTTTTGTGTGCATTATTTTATTTTGGTACATTTAGTTAGTATAGTATTAGTTATGGTCGCATGACAGTTTTAAACATCGTGCTGCATGTGAAAATCTTTAATGTATTCTTATAACAGTGATACACTTTTTATTCATTCTTCATTTGCCTTAACTATTATGCAACATTCTAATACAGCTGATCTCAGTTAAGGCTATCACAGTGACTGTCATTAAAGCGTTTTCACTTGCCAGAACTTCCCACTGATTTTATTTTATTTGTGGTACACAGAGTCTGTCTCATGAATCGATCTGCTTGACTGCCCCTCTGCACCGCCAACATGCCAGTACTGGACCGAGAGCCCTCCAAGGATTTAGGGGGGCGGAGATGTAAATATATTTGTCTTAAATGGATATTTTCCCTGGAATATGCATTAGAGAAATCATATCAATTAGGAACCTAAAAACTCACGACAAATGAATCTTAATACACAAGTGTCTGGTTTTTAATCAAGAGGGAATATATGAGATTTTGTAAGAATAATTAATATATTTTGACATTTTAATCAGTAATTCTCATTTTGAGTCAAATGTTCAAAAGTACAATTATTTATCAAACGTATTATTTTATCTACAATATTTCCTTGTTAATATGATGTCATGCATGTGTCAAGGGACACTCAGATATTTTAGTTTGGTGTGTAGTTACAAATTTAGAAAAGAAAACTTGTGATGGGAGTTTTTTTTTT
>BRZM01001291.1:0-23563 GCA_033238685.1 Lates japonicus | reverse complement strand
GCAGACAGAGGAACATAATATGCTGGATTAAGTAATTACAGATGCTTCTCATAACTACAGCTGTTTGATAATTTAATAGTGTGATATGGGAGGTGTAGTTTGTTTCACTGCACTTACTCCTATGCAGGAGCTCTTATTCTAAGCTTTTAATGTGTCATCAATTTGGAAATGCTGAGTGTTGATAGATTTGATGATTTAACTGGCTTAACTTGCATTGCTGTTGCACTGTTTACATCACACTGCATTACACTAGACTGTGCATCTAAATCCCATGGTGTTCAGCATCTCTAAGGACAGACACCTCAGTCAATTAGGTCCTTCCCACACCAGCACTCCTCACATAATTGTAGTAGCTCAGTTGAAGGTGCAGCTGTCGAGACAAGAAAAAAAAATGAGTGAATTACCTTCCGAAACAAACCCGCAGATACTGGTGAACGGTGAGCAACAGCACCAAGGCACCGGTGCTGCTACAGTGGAAGAGCAGCTCAGTCTGGATGGTGACTGTTCAGAGGACAGCGCCGCTGCAGAGAAGGAGACACAAGTGAAGATGCAGTCTGTTCTCCAACAGGTACGTAAGCAGATCAGATCACAGGT
The DNA here is from genome assembly GCA_033238685.1 of Lates japonicus. Classification (NCBI taxonomy): domain Eukaryota; kingdom Metazoa; phylum Chordata; class Actinopteri; family Centropomidae; genus Lates; species Lates japonicus. Next base: position 22,969 of record BRZM01001291.1, on the reverse strand, counting down.
GGGTACGAAGGCTCCAAAGAGCAGGATAATGGAGCTGGTACAAATAGTCAGAGACAGAGAGATAGAGTTGGCACAGGTGGACGGTGAACCTGAGGGCAAGGCCGTCAACGGTGAAGAGAAGAGAGAGGCAGAGGTGGCGACAGATGAGAGCAAAGATGACATGGATCTAAAAGAGGAGGTGCTGTGTGCAGTTTTTGAGGAAAAGCTCGAGGCTAATAAAAAAGCCTTAAGGGATGAGTTTGAGGAGCAGATTTCTCAGGTGCGTAAAGAAATGCAGGCCTACACTGACAAGGCTCTGAAAGACCTGGAGTGTAAGATGTCGATCTGGCGATCTGACATTCTGCAACAGACACATCCCAAAGAACAACCAGACAAGAAACAGAAGCCTCCGACAGCTCCTTCACTGGCGTCCAGAAGAGGGAGAGTCCTGACTCGGACCATGACCACCATCATCCCTAAAACATGTGCTCCCGTCATCATTGGTCCACGTGCTAAATCAGAAACTCTGACCTCCTCGAAGGGCAGGTGCTCTCAACTTCTGCCCAGAGATCCAGTGGTCTCCATACCAGGAAACAGGCCCTACCAGAGCCGCAAGCCCCTCCCACCAGCTTGCCCTCCACTGCATCAGCGCAAAAAGCCTGTCAGGGCCAACGCTAAAACAGGAAACTGACTCAACTTGTGAAACAAAGGAAATCTTGATCATTTATGCAACTGACCCACCACATTAACACTGTTATATATAATAAGAACATCTGTTATTGCTTTTTACCCATGATCATGACTGTACCTGTTACACTGCTATGTAAGTTTGAAAACTGTATTTATGATTGTAAAAATAATAAAGCATCTTGAGAGAAACTGAAAACAGACTTCACATTCACTTCAATGCAGTCAGTGTATTTTTGTGGTATTATACTGTTGCCCATAAGGTTGGAATAAAATATTTTATACCTCTTCGCATGAAATGATTGTGACAATGTGATTTATTCATGATAGACAGTGTATATCTTCTCAAAACAAAAATGGCAACTGTGGCAACTCAGTATGTAATCATTGCACCTGGTCAAAGGTGATTACTGTATAAATAGGAATAAAAGGAGGAATGTGTCTGAAAAAATTATTCCAACTTTATGGGCAACAGTGTATTTAGTCAAGTGAAGACTTCAGACATGTTCAGCTGGGGTGGGTGGGTCAGTACTCCCCAGGCCTCAACCAGGACAGTAACTTGATATAAAATCCAGGCTTTTTGATATAAAAGTCACATTTAAAAGTAACCAGGCTTTTACAGTGACAAGTTTTACAGATAGTAGGTTACAAGAATATATTTTGATGTTACAATGTTTTTTTTAGGAGCAGATCTCCCTCTTTCTGTCAACATCCCTCTGCTGCTAAAACAAACATGTCTAACTCACAGAGCTGAATCCTCACATTAGCTCCAGGTAAACATTTGTGGATTTTGTCTCCCATCACACTGACATCCACTGGTATGGACAGGTGGAACAACCACAGTGACCGTGGGCATGTCTTGAAAAATGTGAACCTATCCTTTAACCATCAACAAATGAAAACTTGGTACACCGCTGGCAGTTGTACAGTTTTGGTATTTATGCAAAAAGACCAACAGGTGGCAGCAGTTCACTTGTATGGGCTCACAAGAATCCCATCCAGAGGAATACAACTTGTGTCACCCTCTTTGAGAGAGCAATGAAGCCCTTTTATAACTTGTAGCTGCAGTGGAGGAACATTACTGTTGTCTGTCCTGTGCAGTGCTTGTCTGTAAAGTAAACATGAATTAACATATTTACGTACACTGTTGGTGTTGTTTTCATCCATTACAAAGCTCACCCTGTGACTGGGAAAGTTCTTGCCATCGACAAAACCATATAATATCAAATTGGTGATTGGACAGTGTAGACTACCAGACCCATGAAGTCACCAATGTGAAGTCAAGAGACTAGCAGGAGAGTTAGTAACGCCCCCCCCCTTCCCTAAAATCTACAGACTGCTGCTGCTCCCCAGTGGCCAAACAGCAGAGGACTGCTCTGTGCTGATCAGCTCCCAGGAAAGAAGATGTGTAACTAAGTGAATGTAAACAAGGCAGCGATGAAGGAGGACTTCCAAATGGCACAAAACCCTTCTACTCATTTTTTACAAATCAATATGACCTCCTAAAGAAAAACCCTGCAAAAACATTATATGATATCATTTTCTATCTTTTAATGAGTTTCAAACAGGGGTAAAATACACACAGGCAACATTTCAAAACTGACATACCACCATATTTATGTCCTAATCCTGTTTCCTCCCCCTTTATGAGGGATCACACCCCCTGTGGTGTAGGTATAATTCATGCAAGTAAGGTGATCTGAACCCTGTCGTTTACCTCTGACGTTTATTAGCCGAGACCTGAGCACCTGAGTGCTTCCAGCAGCTGAACTGGCACTGGGACCAGCCAGTGACAGGAGATGCATTTAGTCCTGAGGGAGGCACAGGAGCCGAGAGCCTCGAGGCAGGCCCTCCACAATGGACGGGATAGAGAAGGATGTGAAGAGGATCTTTGTGTCTAAGGGATGATGAGCCCTGAGCGACCATATCCGGAGGGGACGAGAGCCCAGCACATTCAGGTCTGGCCAAGCCACGCTGTCCTCGGAAGCAGCATCTCTCGCCTAACGATATCCACCACCAGCAGGGCTCATTACTATGCAGCAAGATAGAGCATAGATAGATAGATAGATAGATAGATAGATAGATAGATAGATAGATAGATAGATAGATAGATAGATAGATAGATAGATTTCCACATATGTGCGACATATGTTAGAGATTTAACCTCAGCTTTTACAGTGCAAGGTATATCCTCTTACATACAGTATTTTCTCAGCTGACTAAAATCCTCTCACACTCAATCAGACCCAGTTAGTGCTGTAATGGGTGGAGTGGACATGACCCTGAGCAGCAGTGAATAACAATGACAGGGAGGGGGTGCAGATCCATTTGAAAGCCCTGATTTCCTAATCACCCCTTCAAATGTGCCAAAAGATAACAACGTCACCATGAAAACACTGATCTCATGTAAATGATGTATTTTTCTACTCCATTGTTCTCAAGGTCTGGACAATTACAGAGAGAGGCCACTTCCAGGTTACACTAAACAAGCTGATTTCAATAGTGATTTGGGAGCAGACGTGGTAGCAATTTACAACCAGCATGTGGGGAAGAAGTCGAGGAGGGAGACTGTGGCGTGTATTGGGCACTCAGAGTGGCCACTTTTGCGAGGCATGATTAGACATGTAATACCCCATTATTTGTGAGACCGTATTGATAAAATTCATGGCGATTTGGCTCTGTTTCCAAGGCTCCATCATCACTATCTGCAAAGGGAAAAGGATGTGAAGGTAAAGGAGGTTGTGAATGCACTGGGTGGCCTTTAGCTTGTTTTCCAGAAGAAAAAACTGCAAAAAGATCACAGGACAAACAGGATGTCACTCAACTTTATTCAATATCTTTTATTCACATTAGTTCTAAAAAATAACAGTTACTTTCATTCTTGATCAACGTGACAGTTCTCTTGGTTAATCGTTTGGTCTATGAGATGTCGGAAAATAGTAAAAAATGTCCATCACAGTTTTCCAGATGGGGAGATGATGTCTGCACTTGTCTTGTTTTGTCTAAGCAGTGGTCCCAAAAAAAACCCAAAAAAAAAACAAAGTCTGTTTTATGAACATAGTTAATTAAGAAAACCAGCAAATGTCCACATTTGAGAGGCTGGAACTAGAGAAACTAGGCATTGTACAGTAAAAACATGACTAAAATGATTGGTATCAAAACAGTTGCTGATTCATTTTCTACTGATCAGCTAAGAGATTATTTGAGCAGCTGTTGAAACTGACAGCTTTGCAACGTGTTAGTTTTTGTTGAGGCTAGCAGTTTATTACAATGTAGGAAATTGGTTTTTATTTGAATGGATCTCACACTCTGGGGAGGGGTTACATTACAGAAAAGACAGGAACAAAGAAAATCAGCATTTTTAAGGTGGGTACCCTGTAAACAAGTATGGCATCAGTGTGAGGGGGTGTCAGTTTTTACAGAGGGAAACTACTACTTTCCAGGTTTCTGTCAGGTTGGACTGACTTGTTTTGATGGATCAGGGGCTCTGCTGTCTAGACTGGTGCGGGGTTCATACTCCGACTCAGACACTTTATGTTATTAACAGTACAGTGTAAGCCTTAATCCTCCGGACAGTTTCTCATCACAAAGCTGTCAATCCCTCAGTGAGCATGAACGGGGCTTAAAAAACAAGGCTCCTGATACCAAATTCCACCTGTTCACTGAGTGTATGCTCATTTTTCCTCCCCACGTTTCTTTCCAGGGTTTGTTAGGGATCAAAGCCAGCAATATACTGATCCATAAAATGTGTGTAAAATACAACTGGCATTTAAACATTATCAGTCTGATGCTCCTCATTAAACGAAAAAAGCTCACAATCCTGCAAATAACAGATTTATCCTCCATTAGCCACACACACACACACACATTAACAGGATTAAGAAGGTACATGGTAACAATAAGTGTTTAGGGAACTTCTGTAAACTTAGGGTTTGTAGTTAATCTGGGTTACACAGGCAACTTTTAATCATATCTTTTATTTAAAGCAGTAGTTTGACACTGCACATTAATTTTTGGGCATTAGAAGTTCAGCTCAGGAAATTATGTTACATTTGGAGAGGGGTGTTTCCTCCTGCTTCTAGTCTTTATGCTAAGATAACTTGACCACTGCTAGCAAGTTTGATTTTGGACTGACAGATTTGAGAATGGTATCAATCCTCATGTCTAACTCTTGACAAGAGAGTGGATGAAACTATTTCCCAAAATGCCAGACTATTCATTTAACTTCAATAAAAAAAAGTTTGATAAATATTAATACATAATTTAATAATCAATAAAAATGTTGTTTTTCCTTTTGAAAACTTGATTTGAAATCTAAAATTTCTTTGTAACATTAAAACTGGGGGGAAAGACAGCTTTGGTGTATTTATTAAGAGTGTAACACTCAAAAATTCAGTTAGCCACTGGGGTTAACTGGTTTGATCAGAGCTAAGTGACAAACTCTGATTGGTGCTTGCAAGTACATGACATCATCTTTTTCCAGCTGAGCCCCGCCCACTTCAAACCACTGAGAAAAGCAGAGAGAGAGAGGAAAAAAAGACATACATTAAAATATAACTTTCTCTAAAATTAAACAATCAAAACTGTTCAAACCTTGGTGGAAAATATTGTATTCATGTAAAACTCCCACAGCTTAGAATAACATGCTGATTGAAAAATAAAGGGAGAGGAAGAGAAGAATAACACAAACATTACCACACACACTCCTCCTCACCTTCCTAACCACCCACACACACACTCTCTCTCACACATGGGAACAAATGCAGGCCACACTTCAACACCCTGACCCCCTCCACCAAATCCTCTCTCCTGATATCTGGGGGGCTCTGGTATGGTAGACCCTTTGTGCTCAATATTCACAGGTAAAGGCAGACATTCAGGCAGGGAGAAGATCAAAAGGACCCTGTATGTTTGGAGGAAACAAACCAATGCCCCCCCTGTGTTAAATCAACTAATGGACGGATTGTATGGAGAGATACTTTAGCTAACTGCATCTTTTGTGATATGTTTCCCTGAGCAAATGATGTTTGTTTTTGGAGTGATTATTGGAATGGAGAGCTGATTCAGTGTGTGTGTGTGTGTGTGTGTGAGAGAGAGAGAGAGAGAGTTTGTGTGTGTGCGTGTTCTAGTTGGGCAACAGGTGGATGAATGCTATAGAGAAAGTAGGGTTAGCGTTGACAGGCCGTGGAATGTGTCAGATCTCTGCTTACATGTGCATATGAACACACACGAACACACACACACACATCACTATAAAGTGCATTTGTTGCTGTTTGGGTGGGATTGAACAGCAGGGAGATCTGTGGAGAGGCGAGCAGTTGCGTTTTGGTTCAGATGTCCCATTTGGGTGTGGCAGCTCACACTGACACCCACACTCAGGAGCAGGCACCTGTGTGGCCTGCTTTAATGTGTTTACAGAGGAGTCTGGTGATATTCTATACTGTATTGTTCTTATTACCAGCAGTAAGACCAAAACCAACAATGAATTGATCCTAAAGCCAAAGCCTGATAGATCTCCTTCCTCTGCAACATGGAGCTCCATTGTTGTCCAACCATTAAAAACATGTGAGTAAGCCTCACTGTTGCACTGGCTGACATGTTTTTTCATTGTGATAAAAATGGGCTTGGGTAGTTTATTTCAACATAATCCATTGCGTCTTGCAGTTGTAAATGCTCACCTATGTATGTATGTATCAATTCGCAGCTGAAAATAGTCCCTAACAAATACATTCTTTTGAGTAACATTTGATGAGACCTATGGTGCTCAGCTGTTTTAGGAAAAACTTTTCCCATTTGAAAAATATAATTATTCATTTCTCACCTGTTTTCAAAGATTTCCATCTTAAGGTGGAACAACTGGGTTTGGAGTTAAGTGCCAGAGACAGTTAGGTAGCTAGGTGTTGGTGTTTTCATGGGATTATCTGACAATAACAAAAAAAGAGGTGGCAGCCATTGGTTAGAGATACTAAAACCACTGCATTAATGGGAAAGTTCACGCCCCACTCTCCTGATAAGGAAAACAAAAATTTTAAGGGGGCCAGTGGGTTACCATGGTTGACCTCCCTCTAAGAATACTGTGGGTGCACTGTAAAGCCCACACCCAAACATCCATACACACAAACAGGTCACACAGGCCACACACAAGCACAGGCAACATTTATGTGCATTTAGAGGCCTACACAACTGTTGTTTTTGAGTTGGCTGTGCCCCTCGTGGACCCCTGGTGCTTTGCTCAGCTGGTATTCTGGATGAGTTATCCCAAAGTGGACTTGCTGGCTAACAGCATCAGACAAGCTGTCAGCCCAGCTCATCTCAATAACAACAACAAGTCTGGCCAGGCCAGCATGCATGATTGACTCCACCCTGTTTCCACTGTCAAACGTATATCAACTGTTTAGTGTGAAGATGAACCAGATAAATTCCTCTGTTATGATCATATACTGTTAAATGACGCAGTAAAAGTCTGTGTTACGGGTTCAAACTGTACTTATAAATCCTTCTAATTGGCATCTGACTGAACTATATGAAGAATAACTGCATGTTTAAGTGATCCCATTTCTATTTGTGTGCGTGGAAGCCTTTCACATTCATCACAATGTCCATCCTGTGATCTTCTTTATGCTCCTCCGCTGTCAAACCTGCTGCATTTTGCCAGGATGGACAATAAGTAACATATGATCCCTCACACACAAAGACAAGATGAATCACGTGGCTTCACATTCTTGGCTTTTCACACATGTTGTTACTTTAAGACGTGATGCAAGACGAACTCCTATAGCTGTAATTTTTTTTCTTCCAACAAGTCTTCCAAACTAGACCACCATATAGGTCGCTTGTGCCCAGCCTTGAAGACCATAATCATCATGGTAACAACAATTCACATACAGTTAAGGTTGTGGAACAGTCATGGATAAAAGAAACAGAGCTGACTATTGGTTTCACATGTGAAACAAATGGTGGTCTCGTGTGTGAAGGACAGATACTCCAGCCTCTTCCGAATCTTCATGTACTACGTCATCCAACTTCCTCCTTTGCTCCCGTCAGAATTCTAAAAGGTCACCGCTAGAGGTTGCCTGATAATAAAACGTAACTATGGGTCATAATAGGCTGCTTGCACAGATGACATTTGGGGTCGTTTTCCTAACAGAAGGACAGTCTCGATTTTTCCCCAACTTCCTCACCTCATCCCCAGTTTCTCTTTTATTCCTCTTCTAGTGAAACCTTCTGCTCAGTGCGTTGGAGCATCTGCAGTCAAATGCCCTCCCCTGCCCAGCATCCCCCCCACCCCCACCCCCCGCACCCCAGCAACCGCTCTAACTGCAATCTCTTGTCAGCAGGGACAAATATTGACTTGTTCGGTAGGCCCGGCTTCTGCCAGGATTAGACCCCACCCCCCACCCCCCACCGCCACCACCGCCATCTCTAAACGGTGATTATGTCCAACAGAGCTCATTACTGTCAACTCAAAGGATCCTTCAGAAGAGTCACTCATTGGTAATGACCCTATTATTCAGGGAACGTGGGGTTTGGTTGGCTTTACCTCCTGTGGATAGATGGGTCTTTTTGTGACAGTGAATAACATTGTTTCACATGAATTGCAGGTACTTTAAAATGGACTTAACTCCCTTGTTTAACTAAAAGCACATCACTGAGAATACTTGGATGGAACCTCCTTGTTTCAAATTCAAAAACCTTTGATTGTAACCCACAGGACTTTGTCATCAAATAGTTAAAGCACCACAGCTGATAGAAGTCGCAACTGAGTATCGAATACACACTCTCAGGATGGCCGGTGCTTTGCATAATCCGGTTACAGTCTGGATACTGGCTGCGAATCAATAGAGATTAGAGATTTATTAGTCTGAAGGTGTAAACTAAATGCAAGGTATTCATAGGAAAGCTTTGACCCACTGGAGATACTTCCCACTGAAATTACAGGATGAAACTGATGATGGTGAAACTACAAGGTTTTTTGTGCAAATATTTACATTTGGCTTGGTTTTTACTTTCTCCTCTGCACCTTTAAAAACACATTTTCAAGGCAAAAAGTATAACACACACTCTCAATGAAAGAGGTCTAGTTCATAGAACACATCTTTAATACAGTAGTTAGTTACAGTGATGTCAAAAAAATAAAACATATACATCAAATTGGAACATTTATAAAGTTCCTTTGTCCCTCTTTAGTGCCGTGACTACACTGTGAAACCCCCCTCCAACCCCCGCCCCACCCCGTTCCTGTTCCCCAACATTTGTCAACTGCCATCTGCCTGTCTGCCCCCGTCTCCTCTCTGCGAACTATATAATTAAGCCGCAACACCTTTTCTCCTGTTACGACCCCCTCCCCTCCCCTTCTACCTTCACAAACAACAGTCTTTGTAAGAGGACACTGCTCTGTTTGATTTCCCTGCTCACACATTTTTTTATACAAGTGCTTCTAAAACAAAACTGCAATAGATCTGAGCAACAACAACAACAAAAGAAAATGCTATGGTATGAAAATACTGTACAGCTTTATGTTTTCATCCAGTGTAAACAGATTTATCATGCAAATCGATTCACAATTTCCAAAAACCAGCACGTGTTTTTAAAATCAGAATTCTGCCCCCTTTCGTGATATAAATGACAACTTTTGCAGAGCAGGACAAAACAAACAAAAAAATAGATTTTTTTTTTCTCTGAGAATTTGAGGAACAAAGCAGCTGAGGAGCTCAGCCAGCTGGCTCCGGCTTCCCGAGTCCGCACAACAAACAGAGCGTCGATGCCTCTCGCTGTAGAACAGGAGGAACATTGAATGGATTTCATGGCCGTGAGCAGTGACAATTCAAAGTTCATCATCTCGTCTTACCAGCTTTGAACAATGGACACGTAAAGTCTGTATTTTTTACAAGTGTTCCAGTGGTGGCGGCTGGGACCGTCCTGCGGCACCGCTCCACCTTTTCTTTTACCCTCTTCTACACCTTCGTGGCCAGAGACTGAATCTCTGACTTCTGAGTCTGGGCGCTGAGCGTGGACGACATGGAGCTCATCTGGCCATGCATGGCCTTCTTCAGGTTGAGCAGGCACAGGCACTGGGAACGAAAGCGCAGGTCAAAGAAGGCGTACAGGAACGGGTTGAGGCAGCTGTTGACGTATGCCAAGCAGGTGGCGTAGGGGTGAGCCAGCAGCAGGAAGCGCAGGAAGCCGCAGGAGCTCGGAGCCAGGTTCAGGTAGGAGAGGGCGTCCATGCTCTTCAGCACGTGGAAGGGAGTCCAGCAGATGGCAAAAACCACCACCAGGGTGGTGATGATCTTCAGCAGCCTCTTCTTCTTCTGGTCCTCCTTGCGCAGGTTGTTGAAGTGACGTGTGACGGTGCAGCCGATGAAGCAGTAGAAGATGGTCATGGCCAAGAAGGGTAGAAGGAAACCCAAGGCGGAGGAGGACAAGCTGAGTCCTGCGATCCAGAGGTACTCATGCCTCTGGTTCATGGTGACCAGGCTGAAGTCCATGGCGCACGTGGTTCGGTTGCTGTTCTGGTCGTTCACGGTGGTGCGGAAGAGCAACGTGGGAACAGCCAGCAGGCCGGACAGCAGCCAGATAGCACCCAAGGATGCCAGCATGGTGCCCCGCGAGCGCAGCCTGCTGCTGGACAGGGAGTGCACGATGGCCAGGTAGCGGTCAAAGCTCAGGCAGGTGAGGCAGAAAACGCTGGCGTACATGTTGACCAGGACCACGTAGCTGCTGATCTTGCACAGAGCCACACCAAAGGGCCAGTGGTAGCCCAGCGCTGTGTACACAGCCCAGAGAGGTAGGGTTACAACAAAGGTGAGGTCTGCAAGGGCCAGGTTTCCTATGTAGACGTCTGCAGCCCGACGCTTAGATTTGGATCTCCAGACAGTGAAGATGACCACACCGTTCCCTGACAGACCCAGGATGAAGATGAGCATGTAGAGAACCGGGATGAGGGAGTAAGAGGGCTCCCACTCTGAGAAGTCACAGGCAGTCTCATTGTCATCATAATACTCATAGTTATCAACATATTCCCCAGTGGTGGTCTCCATGCTGCAAAAAAAAAATCCTTAGATTTCTTAGAAAAAAAAGAAGAAAAGATAGAGTCCTGTACAGTTCCAAGGCTTCTGCGGTGAATCAAAGCAAAAACCAGTGAATTACAGGAGCTGCTGGTTCTGCTGAGCTGCTGCTGGTGTTGGAAACGCAGGAGAAGACAGACTGTGTGTGAGTGACTGTTGGCGCTGCCTGCCTTTTTAAACTCCGGCCCTCCACACCCCTGGTTCCCTCCCAGGACGACCCCACCTCCCACCCCCCCTCCACACACACACACACACACACACACACCCTCTTTCCCTCTAAGACATCTCTTGCTCCCCCTCCTCTTCTCTTACCTCCTCTCGGAGGCCGCGGAGCCCCGACACGTTCTCCCCTTGTAGACGGGTCAAACCCTCATTACGCAATGTGGCAATGTTTGTGAAATCAACAACTCATACTACTACTACTAATAATAATAATAATAATAATGTCATTAAAGTGATGATTTAATCAGTTACTATGCATCACCGATGAGAATAAATCCCATCAAGTGAAGAACGTGGACTGATGCCCCACCCTGCGCCTCTCTTCTTATTCTTGTAACAACTTAAAAAAAAAAAATCGGCATAAAAACGGTGCTTTTCAGTGTTGTTTCACTTCCCCAGCAACTTCGTGAGAAAAAGTGGATTCAGTTCATGTGGGACATTTCACCATCACGTTTTAAATCACAATCACTCCAATCGAGAGGCTGTTAAAGGTGCAAACCGCCAGATGCGTCACATTTGAGTCTTTTCTGGTCGAAATCTTGTAACTTCAACATCCGTAATACTTCCAGAAATAAGAAATAATAAAAAAAATAATCCATAGTTGCTTCGAAATGGGAACGTATAATTCGATCGACAGCGAAATGCAAAGCGTTTGAAGATTAGATTAAATGTCAACGGGCAGCTCAGGGGACGGAGGTGTGAATTCAATTCTCAAGTCTGAGGATTAATTTCCATGAGAAAAGGACGAGCAAACACACCGGTTTGAAACAAAAACAAAAGGAAACTTCACATTGACACCATCCTTTCTAAATCCTTTTTCACTGGACCTGTTGGTCACCACATCTTCATTAAACTTCACTGCTGATTGCATCATATCAGGAGTTGATACAGGGATCAACTTTTAAAGGATCAAATAAGGAAATTGTACTATCTGTGTAGTTCTTACTGCAGTACTAAATCTGTTCAGAATTGCTTCTTCTTTTTTTTTTTGGTTTAAAAAAGGTTTGTGGATAGTGTTTTGGTTTGTACAAGTTTCACTTAATGCAACTTCCATGAGTAAAGTTTTGAAAAGCGTAAGCTACATTTTTGCATTGCTAAATTCTACTACAGTTTTACAAACTATTCAATAAGCTAAATAATAATGTTATATATCAAACTAAGAGTAAGACTCAAATGAATCAAAGAGTGGACAAGCTGTGAGCAGCTGAACAGTATTTACAGCAGGTTTAGTTTGGATGATGTGTCTAAAACAGGCCTCCTTGTGGTGATAACAGGGAGCTGCTGCATGAATCCCAGACCGTGGATTATTATACTGTAAATGCACGGGCTGTAAAAGATGTGTTTGATGAAAGGAAGGGCTTTCTGGTTCATAGCTTATCAGCATGCAGTGAGTGGCTGGTGATTGTACTGTACTTAGAGCCAGTTGAGGGGAGTCTAACATGGCAAAGACTTCATCCTTCTTTCAACAATGAGGAGACGCCAGCGCCCGGTTTCTTCTCTGCAGACACACAGCTGCTGACCAGGTGAGACGCACTGAGCTCTGCTTACACGATTCGGTCATCGTGTATCAAATATTTCAAGTTTTGCTGTGCTTCTGCTGCTTCTGCTTTATCCTCAGCCTTAGAAAACCACACACAAGCAATCACACAAACACACACACCAGGTGGGTCCCACCTCTACTTCATTCCCCAGGGAGAGGATTGGGCGCCTGCTGCTTTGTAGACCTGGTGTCCCTTAGACAAATAAATTTGCAAATTTAAAAAATAAAGGCGAGTAGATAAGGAACAGATGGTCAGATTAGACCATCGTCTTGGATATCTTCAGAGGACCCTCCTCACTTGTTAATCATAGCCTTTATAGGTGCCAAGATAAAGTCCCACTGCTGATCCTGAGCTCAGGTTTACAGGGAGGGGGTGAGTGGATGTGGGGAGGATGATTATCAGCTGGGAGTGAGGATTTACTAACATTTCAAGTCATTCCATGCTTTTATTTTGTGTCATATTTTCTCTCCATCATACGTTAGGAGACCGTAGCTACTTCAGCTGCTCCTAGCTGCAGTGTGTCACAGGGTTTTCTCTCTTCAGGCCTGGACCACACATGCGTCACTGCCACAGCTGTGACTGCTTTTGATCTGCTGCTGTAATGACCCCGCTGCTGTGATATGACTGCCTCTGTCTCGCTCTGACGTCGCTGTGTTTGTGTGTAGACAAAATGTAGCCAAACTTGATGCTGTTGTATGCTTTGAAGGGGAGGGGAGTTGTGTAATATTCATCTTTACTGAAGTTCACTGAAGTCAATGACAGGCGACTTGAAGGGGACATTTGTAATGGACGTACGTCAGCTCCAGTCTGGCCAGAGGAGGAGATAAGTGATTGAAGGTGTAATCTGTGATCTGGGGTCTGTTTGAAGTGTAAAAATTGTTGGCGGCACACAGATCCCCCAGTTCATTGATTTGTGGCCAATACATCAGACCCCAGGTCCCACAAATCATGTGGAGGGACCCTGGAGCCTTGGGGCAAAGGGGGGCGGTTAGGGTCCCAGTGTGGTGTCACATGAATCACCTCAGAGATGGGTTCTTAAACGCACACTGTCCCTGCACTTATTTGGAATAAAAACAATAACTCATACCGAGCTTTGCTTCGAGTGTTCACCCACTCACTCCTCTGCTGACCGTCAGCCACAGCCGCAGACCTTTCACATCGGCCTGCTAAGTGCCGACTCTGCTGTGTCAGACGACGTCGCACTCCCGTGCCATGGAGCCACCGCCACACCCTCAGATGTGCGAGGGCACTGCTCCTGCTGAGGGGTTTTCGCTAATTGGCAGAGCATACTGCCAAACTGCAGGTTATCTGAGGATCTTTGGCTGTCGTGTGTCTGCTGCCCCCGCGTGAAAATTTGCCTCTGCATGTCGAATAAAAAACAAAACAAAATACATCCTCATAGTATGAAATGGAAAGTCCTGTAAACTTCCAGAGGGCATTGTACTGCGCTGTACGTGGCTAATTAAATCCTTATGCTCGAGGTCAGCCATATTACAACTAGCTATCTTTCCTCCACATCTGCCTACTCTTGACCTCAGCATTAAACTAAATACAGACCTCCACCCAATCATAAAAATTGTTTGCGTTGATAAGGCTGCTCTATTGTTTCATTTTTGTCGCTCTAAGCACTTTTCTCTTAATGAGCAATACACCTGTTGATGGATGGATCTTTTTTTTTTTTTTTTTTTTTTTTATTGTAAGCCCAGAAGAAAATGTCTCTTTTTAGGAGATTTTGGTGATTTTTTTGTGCCTGGTCTTTATGGAGTGCGATCAAAAAGTATAAAGAGACTGTGCCTGTGCTGCTAAAACCTGATTTAAATTTGGCTGCCATCTCCTTCGAAGTAGTCACCTTGTGCAGCAATACATGCCTCAGAAAGTTGCAGTAAAACTCAGCAGCTGACAGTGTGACCCTGAGACTGCAGACTGCAGACTCTTCCACTGCGAGGACTGTGAGGACCCAACTCTGGTGAAATTGCAAATGCAAATCTGCAAGTAGTCCCAAAAAAATGTGGCACACAGGTTCTGATGTTAACTGTGTGATGTAATGCAGAATACTGACTCATTAAAGTTACTGACCCCCATTTGAGTAAAATAAAAACTGAAACACACTTCTCCCAAGTAATATAAAGTACAAAATTAGTCCAGTTGCATAAGGAAGTTAATATGTAACCAAATTAAAGGTTGATATGCTAATGCAACAGTGACTTTCACAAAGGAACCAATTGCCAATATTATGACAGGATTGTTGTCCATTGTAAAACATACCTTTATGACCTGAGGCATAAACACAAAACCACATTTTTTATGTTTAAGATCCAGGTTTTGACGAGAAAGAAGAATGCTTGCAAAAAAAAAGAGACAATATCTCTGGTTGCATTAAATCAATTTTGATACTTTCTTTTTAACCATCCATCGTTGAGTTCAACAGTGTCATAGGAGTGCAATGCTACATTGAGTCCTGAAAGGTGCCAAGATCTTCTTGCTTCCTATTTATTTCCTATTTGGCATTTCAGTATGAGGAGGTAAACCCATCCAGATTCACTTATTTTGGCTTTCATTCTGTGACAGTGAGCATGTGCGTGCATCAAAGCATAGTTTTCCTTGGATGGCTCAAGCGGAGCAGAGGGTTTATCTGCAGCAGAAGTTGTGCAGTCTGGGCCTGGGAGACAGTCGAGTTTGACATCTGTATCAAAACCCAAACATGGCCCAGTCATGGCCAAACTGCAGCAGTGTTTGCCAGACGATTATTGTTGTTGCCACGAGAAACAGAATCCTGACTGTTTATTTATTACTTATCTATCTTCCTTATTGTACATCTGCCAAGAAAAAAAACAGACACACGCACACACAGTGAGGATTGGAGCAGGATATGTCCCACTTGTTTTTAAACCATTTCAAGCAGTACTTATAATTTCAATTTTTCACTTTTCTGACACATTTTCTCCCTGATTAAAACATTTTTAACACTAAAAAAGATCAGAGCAGTTAATTATAATGTGAAATGTGAGCCAATAGCTGTCCATCCTTGTTGTCTTCGAACCTCCACTAGCTTGGTCAGGAACAAGGGGGTCACAAGGTGTTTCCCCTCTCCCTTCTCAGGACCCTGGACCACCCCCGCACCCATCCTCTATCTCCCCACCAACACACTGTCTGTGTCAATGGACAAAACAGCAAGCACCACAGGATGTGCTATAATAGGACAGTTTATCCTCTCCAACTGAGATGCTTCTGTCAGACTTTTGTTTTATAGCTGCTTAAGGTAAGTTATTTATTTAGTAGATGGCGTGATAGGATGATAGTATAAATATTATTTTTTTTGTCATGCCACATACATCCCGCGACAGTTGTTTTTGTGCAGTGGAGCTGTAAAAATAGGTCAGGGCAGTGATTTTGTGATAAGGTGTGACACGAACATTTCTCACATCTTGTCATTCCTCCCTTGAATTAAAAGTTTCTATAAGACAAGTATTTTTTAACGAATTGTGCAGGTGAAACACTTAAGATTTATGTTTCACCTGCACTCACGGGGAAGATTAGGAAGGAAACCTTGTGGAAAACGTAGGAAACGGCAGCACAGGAGAAAATAAAGAAGCGTGAGATGAGTCTAATGAGAGAGAGGATGTGAGGGAAGAAATAAAGGGACAAAGGACAGGCCTGATGAGAGGGTAGTGACTGGACAGGCAGGCTAAGTTTTCTCTGTGTAGTAGAGTTAATGACAGGGATTAAGGAGCCGGGGGGGACTGCTGGGATCTCCAGGCTCTGCTAGACTCCAGCCCGGCCCTCCCGTCATCCCAGGAGATCTGCAGGAATCTGACTCCATTTGGCCTAAAATCTCCTGACAAAACAAAAACCCTGTGGCTCAATTAGGAGGAAATTAGTCTCTCCCTACACATTGGCGCTTTACTCACTCAAGGCTTACAATAAAAAGGACGGCATGAGTGTTAATAAGATATGCAAAATATTTTAGGATTGTCTGGCTGTTGCTTCAATGTCTGATGCTTATTCTTAATTGTTAGACTTCAGACATCTATTCTTAGGTGAAAGGAAATGTCTGGATCCACATAATCACAATAAGCGCTCCTTGCCACTATAGTTATCACTTGTTTTCATTTAAACTAGAGACACGGAGACCCCAAACCTGTCCCTGTTCAGTTGAAGTCAAAGTGAAAACCCAAACAGTGCTAAAACCAGGTGCTTTGCAGACTTTCCACCCAAAGTCTCCCAACGTCTGGGCAGAACTTTTTGTGTGTTATACAATAATTACCTTCAGGACTGGAATGAAAGAGCCGTCTCAGACATGAGTGGCACTGAGAAAGACCAGGAAGGGAGACCCTGAGAAAAATGCTTAGTGAGCAAAGCATACATTTTACCCCCAAAATTACTCTTTATATGATTCATAGGTCTAAAATGTTCTCAGCAGCAGAGCAGGGCACAAAAAGCACAAACTGGTAGATGCTAAGTGGTGAAAGTCCCTACCCAAAACTGGAGCCATGCCAGGGAAAAATCTTAAAGACCCTTTTATAAAAACTGCTAAAATAAGTAGCAAGTTGTCTCCCACACCACGAGCATGCCAGGAATATTGTAGACTATTTATATCTCAGAGGATTTACAGCCAAAATGATGTCCACTACTGTGACAAGACCTGTGTTACATCTCTGTTCGTAGTTCAGTGCCAGGCATGACAATGTTTTTCTAAGACTTTTAAAAAGCCCCTTTCAGATTTGAGCAGCTGTGTTTATTTACCGTATACTTTCAGTACAGAGCCAACTGCTGCTAAATGCAGTTCGACTGAAGCGGGTCAGCCCTGCAGTAACCTCTGTCAAATGATTTTTCAGCAGGTTCACTGGTCGTCTCAGGCGCAAAACAATAAAAGAGTACGCTCGAAAGTTACACTTTTATGGTCAGTGTTAACCTTCCCATCAAACTTTAAGGAGCAGCGCTCAGCATTCTTGCCACTGGTGACACTGCCAAGCATCTAACAGTGGCGACAGTGTGGCGGAGGCCGCGTCGTTTTCCCCATCTGTCAGCTGTTTGACAGACAGCAACAAACTGTAAATCAGCCACCTCTGAGACAAGGCCAGCCCTCCCCTCTCCCTGCTCAGTGCAAACAAACCATGGGGAGTGTGTGCATGTGTGTGTGTCTGTGTGTATTCAACCTGTGTATTCTTACTCTTTTATGAATGAAAAGTTGAATTCATCAGCAATAAAAAGCACCATTGTTAAATTTAATACACTCAGGGAATATGCTGCTAGAAGCCTGTTTGTTAAAAATAGCATCTTTGAAGCAACTAAATTTAGAGAATCTTGGGGAAATTATGGCAAATTCAGTGTTACATAGAATCAGAGTCAAACTGAAACTGAATAAATGTGATTAAAAATGAGTAAGGACGAGCACTGATTTTAGGAACCTGAAGCTGGTGTGTACATTTGTGCCAGAGTAGATCCCCGCCCTTGACATTGTGTCTTTGCGGGGACTGAGTCTATTCTGAGGCTGTCTGGGTTCTCAGCATGTCTGCACCGCTCCTTTAAAAGAACTGACAACTGCTTTAAGGAGTCAAACAATAAAATCAACTTTTACACTGTGTGGTCAACTTTGATGTGCAATCACACGGCATGGGGAGGGGAGGTTGGGAGGGAGGGGGGCAGAGTGGGAGTAAAAACATCCTTCGAGTCGCCCTAATTGTTTCAGCATCTGTTTTGCTGTTGCTATCACCCAGACAGGCTGAAAGCACAACTGAAAACACACATTCAAAGTTTCCACACAGTCCATTTCCTTTAATCAAGCTGCCCTCGCAGTGACTGATTGCCAGTCCAGACCGTGGCCTTGTCTTGCCTGTCGCTCCATCTCTGCTTACTGTACAGCTCACGTGAAACTTTCCCCTTTAATAACACACTTTTCTTCTACTCAACAGACAGCTGATAATCACATTAACTCATTACAACTGATGATTATTATCATAAAATGTGACTGGAAGAGAAAAAAGGGAGCGTGCGTACAGGGTGAGGTTGAGCCAGCAGAGGGATAGGCTGTGTTCGAATGAGGGTCCGCACACCAGAGTGCGCTAAATGAAACGAGACCAACAGGCTGTGGAACGTGGCCTTCCCATTATACAAGTACTTCAGGTTTCTAAAAGAGGAAGTGGGACACTGTTAAAACACAAAAGGTCCAGATGTGAGGCCCCTTGAAACACATCTCACTGTCTGCCTCGTGTTGAATGCTGACAAATTGGCCTTTAACGATCCCAAAACAGGCCTAAAGTCAATGTCAAAGCCATGTGTCACTCTTCAGAGCCCTGTGTGGGAAGGCTAACTGCCTCCAAAAAGAAGCTGGGACTCTAAGAAAATATTTGGACAAAGCCCTGCACTATTTCAGCCTCCAAAGTGGGTTGATCCGCACACTCGGCACTCAGCACATGCTGTTGTACTTCATGTCGCTCAAGGATTGAGGGCTTCGAAACACAGCTGAGGGATTGAGTACGTCTTCCTGCATTATTAATGAATAGAGAAGACATTTCTAATCTTATAGGAACACCTTTTTTTAATTTTAGGTGGGAAAATGCAGGTGGGAAGAGGAAGGAAAAGATGCTATGGCCTATGCTAATGTTCAAAATTTGGATCCACATGCAATCCTTTGAGCTACTAGGATGTTCTATGGCAGTGTTTCTTACAAAGAGTGCTGCTGGGTGTTAAGCTGGCCATGATGCCAGCATATGTGTTGGCTGGCAGCACAGTCGCTTATGAAGCCAAATGTTTGCACCCCACACTGATCCAGCTAAGATTTAGCTGAAACAGACAGCTGCATACCACATCCCTCCTGCCCCAACACCATCCCTATTTTAATTTAACGTTAACCACCACACACACACATACTACGCACTAACCACGATACACACACTCAGCATTTAGTTCAACATCACTCAAAAGTGACAACCGTCCACATATACGGTACTAATCCATATACAGTACCAACATATGATACTGCACATAAATCAGTGATATATAGTGCAGGGTAAGGAATAGGTGCAATAGCTGTGGCTAATGTTGCTCTGGATATGAAATATGATTTGATCTCATGCCCCCTCAAGAATCTTAGCAGCTACGTTGTTATATGCATAGCCTCCATATGGTCATGATACTGTTCAGCAATCTGGAAGAACCATCTCGAAATCTGATCTATCCTGTCCAACTGTGACAGCTAGGAAAATTCACAAAACAGTTGAGCCAACACTGTTGAGTTTCAATAAGCTTTGAGTGCAGCTGATCACATATGATTATACTGTGTCATAATGTGCTGGTGAACACCTAAGACTAGAGTCTATCGCCACGCTAGCAGTGCTGTAAGGCTGTACTTATGATCTCCAGAGTCTTTAGAATTCATGGAAAACTGTACTTAATTCAGTGGAACAGCATCCAGTAGTTGTCAGGATGTTTCACTAAAAACCAAAGCTATCAGCCTCCTGGTGGCACTAGAAGAAAAGTGAGGGATCATCAGATTCATTAGGATTCGTCCTCTGGGGGCTGTGAATATTTGTACAAAATTTCACAGCAATCCATTATTCCAAACCAAAGTGGTGTGCAGACCAACGCTACCATCCCTAGACTCACACCACTAACACGGCTAAAAATATTTGCTGTCAAGAAGAACAAAGTGTGTGACAACAGCTTCCTCCACCCAATATGGAGCCTCCCACAACTGTGAATTCACACTTTTACACTTTTGATGACTAAGTATCCACATCAGAGCCATGATTTGAGAATGTTTACACTGTCCACCAGACCTGAAGTGCTCTCAGAGGGAGAATCCTTTTAGAGGGAATAATAAAACAGGAAAAAGTCTTCTCTACCCATCATACTCCACCAACACTCTGCATACGATGGATGCAATGGTTTGGCCCCGGGCGTAGGGTTCACCGGCTCAGCCCTTCCTGTCTTTGTTGGTCTTTGTTTAGGGTGGTACACCGTCATCAACCAGGGGTGCCCTTGTGCGTGACCCTCACTCTACAAGTTCCTCCTGAAAGATCAGACTTTACATTACACTTCAATGTTTGTTGAAGTTTGGGGTATTTCATTTGTAAATTGAGCAGAAACAGAAGGCCTTATGTGCCTGTTTTCATGAGTATCATGGAAACTGTGTTTTGCTTTGGTTTTTTTTCTTTTTTTGACAGAAGGTTGAGGTGGGTACAACCCTGAGGGCCCTTAGGATTAGGACTGAGAGGGCAAGCCTAAACCTGCTCTCTTACCTTTGTTTCATGAGCCTGTACAGACCACTAACTTTACAATACATGATGTCAAATTGCTCTGAGTGAAAGACAGGTGATATCTGACTCAACACACCACCTCATTACAAAATTAATCTATGATGAAGTGGAACCCTTTTGATAGCAGTCACACTGAAACCTCTGTAATTAAAGAGCAGGAGATCCTCCCCCTCACATCTGTGCAAGTGTGACTGCGTGGGTCCATGCAGAGGGCAGGAGGCTGCTTGACAGCAAGATCAAGGTCAGAGAGTTTGAGAGAAGCGGAGAGAAGAGGAGGACACCCAGGCTCTTTTAAGGGATAATCTCTGCTACCACAGCACAGAGTGACAAGCTTTCATGGGCCCAAAAGGCAAACAGCTCTCGACATTCCAGCATGGCAGACAGATCAGTCTATTCATACGCACAGCGAACGGCGACTCATCGCCTCGCTCATCCTGACACGCGGGAGAGTGGGGGGATTTTGGGGAGGATTTGTGTTGCAGGAGAGAAGCCTCACCTGTCAGAGGTAGAAAAGCCCTTTGGCCAGGACACAAAGCACATAACAGAATCTGACAGGACAGACGCTTCCTACAGACACACATGTCGAGGAGGGGCTTAGCAGGAAAAATACACTTAACCCTTACTAAAAGCAACACAGAATAACATATGCTACACATTTAACCCTTGCACAGGTAACAATTTTGTGACATTAGCAAGCAAACATGGTATCAGTTAGGGCAGGACACTGGTAACTAAGGTTTATCTACTGTATGTATCTATTGGAGAAACTCCCTTAAACAGGCTAATTCAAACGCCTCACTGATCCTTATCTTGGCTTTAACATCTTCCCTGAATAATGCATAAGAACCTGTTAGCCTGCTTAATTTATAATGACTTCTATAATGGACCTTTGTTTGGTATAATATTTGCATTACCTCCATCAGATTTAAATGAATAGTCGACATATAGGGGGATGTGCTTATTAGCTGACTTGCTGAGAGAAGGTTGACACCATTCTCATGTCTCTATAGTCAATATGTAACAGCTGATTAGTCTAGCTTAGCATAAAGACTGAACACTCACTAATTAACATGTTTTATCAGCAGTCTAGCTCTTTCAACCTATATCCAGTCTTTATACTAGGCTAAGCTAATGTCTCTCGGCCATATCTTTATATTTACCATACAAACATGAGAGTGGAATCAATCTTCCCATCTGATTCTCGAGGAGAAAATGATAAAGTGCACAATATGTCCAAAAATGTCAACACTAGTGCTTCAAGAGTTGTAGGAATTGTACACAGAATGCAGTGGGAAATCAACAGGTCACGTACTCCCAAAACAGGTTTTTGGCAGTTGTTTCCAAGGCAATCAAGGTCCAGACAAATGTATTGTTCAAGGATGCCATTTGGCAGCAGGCCTGTAAATCATATTCTTGTTACTGAAAAGTGGACAGTGTGCTGATTTTCTTTGCAGAAAATGAGGGAGAATCCAATTGTTTTTTGCCTCCCTCCCCCTCTCCCCCATGTGATTATCAGTGGGTCTCTGGAGAAGTGCTGGTTTCCGTAAACGTGATGGGGAGATGTTTCCTGTGGCAGGTCTGTCTGCTGCTGATTAGAGCCCATCCATCAGCCGGACCTCCTCGGAGCAGAGGGCACTGGTCAAATCTGTCTCCCAGTCCAGACCGGCCTCTCATACATACAAACTGGGTCGTAACGGGGGTCCACGCCCTGCTCCTCCACCCCGGACAACACGGCCCAATAAATCCCTTGGTTGGTGGTTATTTAGGTCAAGATGATTCACTGATTCAAATTTGGAAGTCAGTGTCAGCGCACACAATAAACAATGTGGGAACCTGAGCCAAGATTTCTTTTTTTAAGTATAATTTGACAGATCTCCAAGTGACTCTTATCTCAATTTCTTTAATGTAAATCTAAATTGTCAACACTCTAATTTGTCAGCTTGGATCAAATAATACTGCATATACTCTGACACTCACATGTCGCATGTTTGTGTGCTCTGAATATAATGCATTAGCTGGGAATGTTTTACAGTGTAAAGCAGCTGCCTCGAGGCTCACAGAGGTCAGAGTTGCTTTTGTTTCCCCTTTGCAGACATGATCCTTCATCAGCTCCGGCCTGCAGGCACTGATTGCCCTGTGCAGCAGTGTGCAGTGTGGTTTTTCTCTCCTTGTGGACCTCTGTGCCACTCTTGGGTAAAGCACCCACAATAGCAGG
>BRZM01001290.1:168347-184828 GCA_033238685.1 Lates japonicus | reverse complement strand
GACAGCAACTGACTAAAATGAAATTGAAAGTTTTTTGGATATCAACAATCTGAGTCACCCTTCCATGTATTTGACGATGGTAGTTTTTATGATCGATAAGAATATAATTTCCTGTGACAACCAACTGTTAGAAAGTGAAAGAAATTGCTCACAAGAAAAGGGGGCAGAGAGAGAGAGCAAGGCAGACTAAGTTTGACAAGGATAAAGGACAGCATAAAGAGAGAAAACAAGAAAGACTGACAGTAGAAAAGGAAATAACAGAAAATATTTTTAAAAGATGTGGTGAACACTTCATTGTGCATGAGTAGATATT
Source organism: Lates japonicus (assembly GCA_033238685.1). Lineage (NCBI taxonomy): Eukaryota > Metazoa > Chordata > Actinopteri > Centropomidae > Lates > Lates japonicus. Next base: position 184,515 of record BRZM01001290.1, on the reverse strand, counting down.
CCTCTTGGAATATAAACTATGATAATGTAAAGATATTATTGACAACAATGTATGTAGCATTTTATTTATTTATTCATTTATTACAAATCTATATTAGATATTTACAAATTTACAAATCTAAATTCTCTTTAGTTATGCAAAATCAAAATCTTTTGAGAGGGAGGCATTGCTGTGCTGGGATTTAGCTAATTAGCATATGTGTTTGATAATTATTTAATTATTATTGTAATTATTTTTATTTTATTTTAATGAATTATTCTTGCTGCACTTTGATATACCACATGTAGTTGAAAAGATCAGATCCTTTTCGCTCTGATTACAGTGGGACATATGGTAAATTTATTTGCAAGGTTTTTTCATTGTCAGTAAGTGAGTGGTTTAAATTTCAAAATCTAGTTTCCAAGGGAAGTGAAGTGTGTTGTTAGAAGTAAACTGTAGAGGATTATTTCATAAACCTTTTCTTACCTGATATATAAACTCTTCCTTCTTTTCCTTCTCTGGCTCTTCAATATATCACACATTATTCTCCTACTCCCGTTGTTCAACACAGATCGTTATGTGCTTTTCTTTGCAAGAATGAACCTTAGAAAGTTACACTTTCAATATTTGCACCTTCGTACACATTAATATCACCCACAAATGTGAAACCTCACAAACTCTTTTCCTCGTTATCACACTCTGACACATCATAACACACATCACCTAAATGAAACATGCATATTAACAAACTTGAAATTCTTGTTTCAGTGCCATACACACACTATGCATGTAGGACACAAAACTCTGTCTTTCTTCTTTCTGTTTATCAATGCAGATGTACGGCCACACACACACACACACACATACACACACACACACAAACAAAAACTTTTTCCCTTCATGTCTTTTTTTTTAGAAAATACACATGCGTTCACACAAATTGTTTGGCCTGAAGAAGCACACACAATACGTTGTGTTGATGGAATGAGGAAGCTTTGGTATCACAGAGGACCACCAGGAAAACTCAACTAAATCAATTCATATAATGAATGGCCTAATGACTGCTGCCCCTCTCTCTCTCTCTCTCTCTCTGTGTGTGTGTGTGTGTGTGTGTGTGTGTGCATGGCCTGAGACCAGCACACTTTCATAAATATTGAACAGTTATCTTAATGCTTTCATTATGGCCCTGACTCACAATGGCCAAGCTTTGTCCTTTTGACTCTTTGTTAGAGGAAGCTGGCCCTCTCTCAATCTCATCTGCTTATATTATAGCTTGCTAGCCAGCTATACCTACTGCCCTGAATTAATGATAGGGACGGAGAGTAGTGGGGGGTGGCTGTGTTTGTGTGTGTGTATCTGTGTGTGTGTGTGTGTGTGTGTGTGTGTGTGTGTGTGTGTGTGTGTGTGTGTGTGTGTGATGGGAGGAAAGGCAAGAAAGCTGGGAATGGGAAAAGGAAGGAAGAGGGAGAGCGTGGAAGTTAGAGAGACAGGGAGGAGTGTTATGGTTGACTGGATGAGACATGCACACCAAAAACTATCTATGAATATATGTAAATATGATGGATGTGTTTGGGTCTAATTTCTCCAGCTGCCTGAGCTAACCCCATGTGAGGCGTATCCTGATGAAAACTGTGAAAACCTCTCTGTGATATCCGTCTTCCATCACAGGGCCGGTTCCTGCTGCTCTGTTACTGCAGCAACTCTAAAGATGAAGCCATGGAAGTTCCCCCTTTTTTTTTTTTAATTGCACGCTGGCTGAACTGCTGCTCCATCCCAGATGGAATGAATTCGCTGAAAACACAAACCTAAACTTTGTTTCATACAGCTGCAAGAAGTTCTACACGGTTAAAGTAATAACTGCAAGCATTTTATGATTAAAATCAGATTTGTCTATTTCTATCACTGATTGACAGCAGGAGGCGGATTCACCCAGCGGAGTTCGTGAACCACATGGTAGGTCTAGTAAGAGCAACAGTATATTCAGTGTATATGTTACAGTCCATATTTAGAGAATCCAACAGTTGTTAACATGGCACCTTTTTTCAAGACAAATGCCAGTTTAGTCTCCTGACACACCACCCAATAAATTTCACCATGTATTGACGCACCAATCTGTTTCAAAGTTAAAGGAATAGTTTACTTTTAAGTTAGTCTGACAATAAAAATTAATTTCAAGAGCCTGAGCTTCCGGACAAGACCTCCCTTCTCCATGGACCTTTTCAAGTGGGTGAAGTCATCCCAATAACCTGTCTAATTCAAACCATTTTTTTTAGAAAATGCGGACTTTGCCGGACTGTCTTTAAGCTCGCGGCGATTATTAAAATGCCAGCTGAAGCTTGGATCTCCTTTGTGCCATGTATCACTTAACTCTGAAGTTTAACTGACATGCTTCTCGGGGATGCAAGGAAAGACACCCCCCATGACTTAATGTTAAATGGATGAGATACATTGTGTTGTCAAGATGTTGAGGTAAAAAAAAAAAAACCTTAGCAAAGACAGCTGTACATAATAGGAAAACTGATACCTAATTTTTAGAAATCACCTGTCACGCTTTCTTTTTGCTGACCTCCAGTAGTTTTTAATTCTCACCTTGATGTGGTGACACAGAGGTTTACTCAGGATGTGCACTCTTCTTACCATATCTATCACTGAAGTAGTGTCAGGACTAACAGACCCTTAACCAGTAAATCAGTACACTTCATCTGAGTTTCAAGTTTAAGTACAGAAGGTGTGCCCTCTGATACACAACCTGAACTGGCCAGCGGCATGTGGTCACCCACCAAAAATCCCCCTGCTAATATAATTGTAACAATATCTGTTGTATGAATCCAAGATAGATGCACAATTATTATATGGGGGAACTCGTTTGGTTCTGCTTTCCTCCATTCCTTCCTTCTTCCATCATTATTTCCCATTCCACGTTTCCTGTTCAGTTTACACATCTGCATCGCTGGGCTGCTTGCTTATAAATCCTGTCTTTTTTTCTTTTCTTTTTTTTTACTGCTGTACATTTGTAAGTCCAATGTCAGTCATGACACTGTTAGCGCTCGAGGCGAACTCATGCAAACATGCCCTGCAAAATATTTTTCGTGTATCTGAATCAATTTCAGAAGATGTGAGTCAAGCATGATAACATATTTGCTTCTGTCTGCGTCCTGTTTCACTCTTAGCCAGTTGGTCCTTGAGGCAACTGCCTATATTACTTTTCTTGCCAATCATCGTGTTTGTGTATGTCGGACTGGATAAGAGTGTCAGCTAAGTACCAAAATTTGCCATGTGTGGCACAGTGTGTGTGTGTGTGTGTGAATGTGTTATGCATATATACTTAGTAGAAGAGGACCAAGTAGTTGTGCTGTAGATGTGACTCAGAACTCAGAGGCTGTGTCTTTTTTCTCATTCTATCTCACATACACACACTCAGTCTCATACCATCACTCACACACACATTGCAATCAATCAAACAGTGACAACTCTAACATTGCTCTCTATTTTGTGATTTCAGGTGTGTTTGTCTAATATTCCACCAATAAACTGAACATGCTACCAGAGCAGGATTGTGTGTGACAGAGAGAGAGGGGTAGAGAAATAGCTGCAGATACAGGAACAGAAAACAAGCAGAGTTAGTTTCTGTGTTTTCTGCAGTTCTGTAAAAGTAGCAATCAGCCTGCATTGATTTCCCAGCATCCCCTTGTGATTTAGCTCCAGCCAAATTAATGGCAGATTACAACCCTTTAGCTCTTTCTCGCACCTCTTCTTTTTGCTTTTTCCATTTCCTTCACATTCGAATTTTCCCTTTTTTCTTTTTGCCTTCTTTTTTATTTCTGGCCTCTCAACCACTTTCTCTCCTCGCCTTTTTCATTTCTCCCTTTTCAACTACTGCACTCTACCAATCCTCCTTTAATTTTCACAGTTTTATAACATGAACCTTTGTACCAACCTTGTTTCTGCCATAAGAGAAAAATGATGAAAATCAAGCTTCTGTAATAAATGTTAAACATTCCAGCACAGTTTTAAAACCTAGTTTTAATGTCTGACAGTTTTAATTGTCTTTCCCCCAAAAATCTCAGCAGTGTTATGCAGTAGGTGGTGGGGTGTACATTACAGTGGTTGTCCTTGTTTCCTCATAAACATCTTTTTGAGCACGTAAACATTTTTAGTATAGAGTATTTTGTGGCAGAGCAGAGAGTGATTTTTCAGTGATGCCTTTCTACAAAGTTCTTGTATGGGATTGGGTTATGAATCCACATGACAGGGCTGAGACAGAGCAAGGCCACTGCACGCGCACACACATACACGCACACACACACATGCACTTACACACAATGACACACACAGGTTCCCCTTCTTTCTCTATCTGCCTGTGTCTTATACACACAGCATGTTGAAACTGGTAGCATTTTCAGCTGACAGTGCAGTCCCCAACAAGAACAACAACAGCAACAATAACAATAGCTCTGGCTTTTTCTGCAGCAGTAGTGGAGCACTGAGCCTGGTACACATCTTGTGTGTGTGTGTGTGTGTGTGTGTGTGTGTGTGTCTGCTTGTGTGTCTTGTGGGGGGCAGAAGAAAAATGGGCAAACAGAGACAATGGCAGGAAATACAATTTACATTGTGCTATCCAGCATGGGTCCCTAGAGGGGTGCAACTGCAGGAACCGAGACATCTCCTGTGTGTGTAGGTGTGTGTGGATAGGGTAGGATAGCGATAGGTTGGCTGTGTGTATGGGTCGTGCATGCTTGCATATCCGCAAAAAAGAGATGTGTGTGCATGTTAATGGGACGGGGATATGAGCATGACATCACTGCAAACAACTTCTGCCCGTCGCAAGAAACTTCTCTGCCGTGTGTGTGTGTGTTCTGTGTGTGTTCTTGGCCGACAGCTCGTGTCACATTGGAGAAATGGTTGCACTGGCTGCTTTTTTTGCGAACTTTTGACTTAGGGCACATTTGCAGCCACAGCAGAAATCCCCCAAAGGGTGTCTAACCTGCATCACACAGATGTCACCAGTACAGAAGTCCTTTGTTTTTACTGCAGATCTGCCAAACTGCTGCAGCACTTTGAATCTAACCCTAGCCGGAGTCATCTAATTAAAAAAAAAAACTTGATTTTCATACTAAAGCAGGATCTGATTCCTTCACAGGACTCTGCATATATCAGAAAAATGGCATGATAAGCAGGTCACAGCTGCCTTAGCTGAGCCTATATTCTTGATGACAGCCATTCTGACTTCCATCAGTTGCATCCTACCCACAGTCATATTCTATTTTCCTAAATATAAATGAGAGAGTGAGATAAATGAGTACTTTAAAAGTATCTATCAACTGGAGGAGATGTTCAATTGTTCATCTTGTTTAAGCATCAAAATGTAGCAAAGCTGTCAATTTTCTATAATGTTCTAATCCCAGTAAAAATTTGTTTTTGCAGAGAATTTCTCGCAGGTCAATTCTAACAAAACAGAGGTTCTTTTTTTCTCAACCTTGTCAGTTCTTTCGCCTCTTCTGTCAAATCTGCCCTCCCCTACCCTTGCTGTTTTTGTTGGGGAATTAGTTGGCAGTGTTCACTTTCAAGGTCCAAAGTTCTGCTGCTAAGTTTTTGACCAGGTCCTCTAAAATGCTTGAAGTAACACCAATCTCTGTATAGTCAGGCACCTTTAACACCTTTAAAAAACACCCCAAGATCCACCTGTTTAGACTTAGTTTTGTGTAATTTCTGTCTTTTTTTCTTTCTTAATTCAGTATTTTATGTCTGCCCCTGTATTTTGTGCTGTGAAGCACTTTATGAAATCTTCTATTAATATGTTCAATAAAAATAAAATAAACTACAATTAAGTCTGGTTTGAGCACACTATTCACTGTAAACAGTCAGTTTATGAATTCAGGGAACATCATGTTGTGGGCGGTCTGTTTCTGGCTCCACTTATGTGATCTGTCATAAGCAACACTTCTGCGACTGCTGATATGCAGACATAAAAGTGCTGATTGGCCAGTTGTCAGTGCTGTCATCTCTAGCATTTCAGCTCTAACCATTTCAAACTGATGGACTGCAATGTCTCTTCCATATTAATACTGACCGAGTGAATACCTGCACATTCAATCTTGGTCACTCCAGATTCCTGGGATGGGAATAAAATGTAAAATATCCTCAGAGGAGTTTTGAAGTGCGTGTCGGAGACATTGTGAATGAAAAGTCAGATCCATTTGTCATTTTGGAGAACTGTCATCATGTCTCCTCTGACAGGCCTTCAAGTGCATCTTTGAGTAACGTGTGTGTATGTGTGTGCATGTGTGTATGAATGGGAGAGACTGGATAAGTGTGTATGACAGCTGCGATTCTGAGAGCTGGAATTTCACTCTTTCACTCTGCAGCAAACACACAGAAATGTGAAATGTACACATGCAGTGTCTGCAAATACTGTGGCTATCTGATATGTGTGTGTAGATGCCTAATGAAGGGGGAGAAAAGTCTCAGAAGGATTTAGAGATCCACTTGAGAGCCTTAAAGATGGCTTGTTAGCTAAGTAACAATGCTTCAGCACACACATACACACATGTGAGCAATCTTTTTGTGAGAAGTAAGACTCTTTCTCTCTCTCTATCTCTCTTTCCCTCTCTCACACACAAACACAGGCGCGCGCACACACACACACACACACACACACTACAGTTGAAAATACATCCTATCTTAGCAAGATTTGCTCTTCTCTTACTGTGAATTAAGCTCATTATCTTTGTCTCAGACTTTCTCACACACATACTTACATACACATATACACTTATGTAATTTCCCAGAGGGAGTCATCCCAAAGGGATCAATAAAGTCCATCTAAGTCTATACTGTATAGTACTCGTGGACACCCATTATGTCATTGTTTATTCTGACTCACCAATGCTCTCATTTTCCCATGTATGTGCGCGCACACACACACACACACACAGATACATAGATATCTGACAGCACCCACAACAGAGAAATGCACCTATTTTTAAGAAAATGAACATTACAGATGACCAATAAAATGATTTTTGAGCAAATAATAATCTTTGAATTTAATTTAATTCTAATTTTGAAAATTTAATTTTCTAAATCTGGCAATGCATAGTATAGGCCTGCAGGAAACCAAATTATGGAAATTGCTTCAGTTGAATGAATAAATTTAGCACATATGCACATGGCTACAAGGTAGAGTAGAAGTTCTACAGGTATGTATTCTTATGCTGATTGGCAATGCAGCAAAAGCAGAGCCCAGTTAAACTTTTTTTTTGCCAGACAATCCTGCAGTGGCACCCCTGCTGCGTCAACACAGTAGTCTCATTGAAATGAATTGGTGGTGCTATTGTTGGCGTGAACATGAACTAAGAGAAAGTTGAATCAGTGATAAATTGAGCATAGTGTGTGTGTCAAGAAAAGAAGGAAGAATTTGAAAAAAAAAACATTTTGAGAAAAAAGATAATACAGAGAGCTGTTTCCCATGCTTTCATTCATGTATGTGAGAGGCTTTTATTGTTAAAGTCAGGTTGAATAACTTGTAATTGACAGGGTTGGGGAGAAAGAGAATTGTGAGGTAAAAGACAAAGAGTAATAGTCCTTTTCAACTACAGGATCATTTATAGAAACTTTGCAGGCACTCAAGTATTTGATTAGCTTTTCAATTGGAGGAACCAGACATACTTTTAGTTTCTTAGCTGTAGTTCTGGCCCCGCAAAGTATTCAATGCCCCAGGAACCATCAGGGTGGAGTTGGCAGCACCTGAACTTTGCTAATTTGTAAACACGCGTTAAGACTGCTACAATTTGCATTCACTCAAACTGCAAACAAGAAGCTTTCGTTGCTACTAATATCAATGTAAGGTCTATGGTTATGTCCTGTAATGTTACTGATGTATTGATTAATTCCCAACATAATTAATTTGATGCTATAGGCCTGTTTTAATTTGGAGATAGACTAATAACTAACTCAACAGGAATATTTTAATCAATGATAAATACATAGTATTAAACACTGCTCAGCCACAACATTAAAACCACCTGACTAATATTGTCTAGGTCCCCCTTGTGCTACCTGTGCCATGGACACAGGACTTCTGGGGGTGTCCTGTGGTGTTTGGCATGGGGACATTGGCACTGGTTCCTTTGGATCCTGTGGTTGACTTGGTGTGGAGGTGGGGCCTCCATGGATCTGGCTTGTTCTGGTTCATCCCACAAATGCTCAAACGAATGGGATCTGGTGAATTTGGAGGCCGGGTCAATGCCTTTGCCCTCTTTGCTGTGTTCCTTGAGAAATTTTGGCAGATCGTCTATACATATTACTGTGAATGAGTCTAATCTTTAACATAATAACTACAAACTAAATATAGCCTACTCCAGTCTAGATCCTGGGCTTCAACAGAAGTCACTGAGTCAAGCTACTGTCAGCATCATGTCTATGAAAATTGAGCTGCACCTCAGTGTTCAGTTGTCTTAGTCATTTTTTTCTGTGAGAGATGAAAGTTGACAATTCAGTCGGACTTTCAATTCTGGTGTCTGTTTGAAATGTGTGTAAATTAGGAGAATAAATTAAAGGCGAGACATCAAAAGCAGAAAAGCAGGAGAGTGATACAGAGAAGGGAGAGAGCAGAAATTAAAAGGAGCAGATGGGAAAACATGTTGAGAGGAGGATGTGGGGACAAACAAGGAAATGAGGTGCTAAGCTGGGAAATGATTGGCATCTCTGATTAGCATCATAATAAAATTCACAAATAGGTATTTGATAGATCTGTTAAATACTAAATGAATGAGTCAAGGGGTGAGTGTGGTCAAATTAGCATCTATTCATTGTTTTGTGATAAGTGTTGATGAATGAGCCAAGATTTTAAAATGTTACAGTTGTCCCAAATAACAGTTTTAAGATTACATCTGTCTGATTAGTGATTACACTGCCTTAACCCATGTTAAACTATCATTAGGGATGACTACTAGAGTCAAACCAAGGTGAACTATACCATTTGAATTTTGTCAGATAACCAGAATGCTGTGTCAGTGGTCCCCAGCCTCTTTGCTTTGTGACCCTTGAAAGTGAAGCAATGTCTGCTCATGACCCCTTGTCACAGCTTGTCTATAAACTGTGTGCAGTTCAACCCAAAGAGTAATGTTCCCTTTTCAGATTGTTTCATTTTAATAGTTTCTATTGGCCTGAAGAGGGAAAACTTTACAATAAAAAGTTTACAATAAAAAGTAAAGATTATGGAAACATTGTTTTTTTTCCATCTTTCCTGTTTTGGTCATCATTACTCCTCAGATTTATCTTTAAACCCTTTGGATATCCTAATATCAAGGTCAGGAACCAATGCTTTAAATAATATTCCACCCAGAATCTTAATTGTATACATGTCCACCAACTGATCCAGGCATTTGAAAGCGTAACTTCTCACTACTGTAAATAGCTACCTATGGACAACAAATAGCAATCCAACTTCCCAAGGTCCCAATCTAATAGCATCACTCTCTTTTTCCCAAAATTAAAATCAGTATAACTCATTGTGTGGAACTTGTTGGGATAAATATAGCAATGTTTTGCACCACAGATTGCTGTGGCACTAAAAATTGTATTGTACAGCCTGACATGTCTAAATAAATGTTATTAACAGCTAATTTTATGATGCCATTGATTAAAAAAACAACAACATACAAACCAGTATTTATGTCATCTTGTGATACTCAGTAAGGCAAATCATGTCAGTGTGTTGGCCAACACCAACCGGTGCATCTCTCACATCTAATATGGAGTTGCTTGGTATATATGGAGTTAAAATGCGAGACTTTGACAATAGACATCTATATGCCCTGCTTGTCATTCTGACATCCTCTGGCTGGGATGTAAGACAGAAAATGTTGGTATTACCATATTTCCCATCTCCCTGTGAAGGAGACAATAACAGTAGTAATCCTTCTGGGTGTTGAGACTGTTCACTAAAATGACAGACGAATAGTAAAGACAGGAACACACTCACATAAACAGTTGGCTCTCTACTCCAAACTCAATTCTTCTTCATGCAATCATGCAGAACCCCTCATCAAAATAATTCCAACTATTACTTTCTTTTTTCATTAACATATCAACATATCATTAACATTGCTCTCTCCCTTTTTCTGAATCCAGCATATATCGTCTTTTTCTTTCTTTCATGCTATCTTTCTCTCTTTTTAGCACTTTCTTCCTTTTTACTTTCTTTCTTTTCCATTTTTCATACATTTACATTCCCCATTCCCTGTTTTGATTGATTCTGTTCTCTCATTTTTTTCCTCTTCCTGTTATTTCTCAGCTCTCTAGCCCTCTGAGCACTTTTTCTCCCCTAGAAGACTAGAACAATAAAAGAAATAGAAAAAAACTCACACCTAGGCTGTAAGTTTTTTTTTCTTTTCTTTTCTCTCCCTCATAGTCGTCTGTCTTACCAAACAATATTACAAAAGCAATTCCACACCAGTCAATAGGCTCCAGTATTGGCTCTCATCCACCGCGTCCCATAGGGGCTGCCATATCATCAATACATTTATACTGTAGCCTGGTAGCTAATATACACAAATGCCAACACACCGACTCTCTCTAGCCGGTAAAAATACATGGAGCAATCTTGGCCAATTTTATGAACAGTACTAAAAGATTGGCAGTGGAAAGAAAACAAGCCAGAGAGACAGTAGTGGGGGAGGGGGATAGATAGAAACAATCAGATGTTCTAGAGGAACTGTTGGCCTGTCTGGTCATCAGCATTACAAAGGGCACACCACATATTGGATAACAACAAACAAGTTGCAATTTTCGGGGCCCAAGTGGCAGCAACTCTTTCAAACTTTTGAAATTTTCTTCTGTTTGGACTTGATTGTTGTTTTCTTTAAGTGCACCAGGTAGTCACCAGCTTTAGTCGGGTTTCCATAGTTTTTTTTTCTTCCAGAAAAGAACCAAAATAAAATGCAAATAAATGCACATTCCATCCACTACTGTTGTGTGGATGTTAGAGATGATTCATCAAAATAAACAGCATGTAGCGATAATTTAGGTGCTATACTTACCATTGCAGAAGAAAGAGGAGACAAGATGACAAAAGCGTAAATCAAACCTCAAACCATGAAACATCATGGGAAACATGATGGGAATATGCCATTTATGTTTTCCATACATTAATTAGAGGAAGGCTACAGTCTCCTCATTGATCTACATAGATCTGATGTCTGCCACCATGTATTGTCACATCAATGGAGCAGATGCTTCATGATTGTTTTCATTGTACTTTGTTTTAAATATTTTTTAATGGTGTATCAATGTTTCTAGTGTTTCCACTCTGACACAGGCGGATGGAAACACACTTTATGTGTCTCTGTCATTTGGTGCAGGTACCATACAATGGGTTTATCAGAGCTTTTCCACTGAAAACAGCTGCCTGTTCTGTCTGGGAACAATGCTAATGAGAGTGCAGAGACTGAACTATGACTGTAAGAGTGCAGGCTGTGAAACCAAAACAATGAGCGAAAGACACCAAATGCAACGCCTCTTTCACATTCAACAGTCTTTTTTTTTCATTGTATAAGCATTGATTAAGCGCAGCTTTAAAGTCATTTAATCTTCTGTGATCTTGTCCCAGTGTTGGTTTTATAACTTGAGTGCCTCACCACTGCCGGTAGGAAAAGAGGCAATAACATGCGATCTACCCTTTTATTATCCCCTGCTAATTTGAAAGGTGGTCACCATTATGCTTTGGTAATCACTCTCTAAACATTGTGTGACATCTATATTAAGCTTCTCTTGTTCTACAGCTAAATTCTTAACGTGACACTTTTGTCATGTCCTCTTCATCCAGGGTGAAGTGTTCAAAGACCGTTATCCCCCCTGTTTCAATCAGTGTCACAGACATGGTTGATACATTCCTGGAAAAGAGCACTCATTCTGAATCTTGTTATAAGTACATTTCTTGAGAACTGTGGTTGTATATTGTGGCAAATCTACTCCTAACAAAGGTTAGGGATTGAAATATCAAATTTCTTTACTGATTCACTTTTCATTGCTTGAGACAAAACCTACTTTTTCCTAGACTTTCCTTTTCCTGACCTTGAAGTTAACACTCTGCCCCAGACAGCTTCATTCATCCATTGGTCCTGCATTTTTATGTTTACCTTCCTACCTTCAAAATGCCATTGTCATCTCAAATGACAGTGGAAGCATCATTTTTGTTTTGATTATCACACCCAGCAAACACTGTTTTTTCCAATGACTGTCCATTATTTGGAAGGGAAAAAAGAGCACAAAGGATGTATCCAGCTGTGATAAGGTAGCCTCGGATTTTGATTTACATTTTGCTTAGACACACGTGCACGTGACAGGAAATTATTGACGTTGCAGACTGGTACCAGATGCTAGTAACATGTGCTGGGGTGTGCATGTTTGTTGGTGAAAGAGTCTGTGTTGTGGGGGGCAGCTTAATGAGACTTTGTAAACCTGGGGAGCCAGGAAGGGATAAGGTGTGTTTGTGTGTCTGTGGAGGGGTGTGTGTGTGGGAGGGAGGAGTCCCTTTGCAATAATATCACCTTGTCCAAATGGACCATTTTCAGAGTGCTCTCTCTCTCTCTCTCACACACACACACGCACACACACATACACGGGGGTCTTGCTCCTTAGATGCACAGCTAACAACAGCAGGATCACAGTAGGAAAACATAACTGGGCTCTGAAGCAGGAAGGGAGAACAGATGGAGAGAAACATTACACATACACATCACACACACATACACACACACACAAAATAGCAGTCATTGACAGACACAGACTAGCATACACACACATCACACTACATATGCACTCTCACACAGATGCACTCATTCACTCCAAAGCCAAATTCATTCACACTCTCACACACACACACACACACACACACACACACACACGGACCTCCCTCTGACTCCCTCACTGTTCAAAAACTTGCAGCCTGTCACTGGGTTCAGCTGGTATCATCCACCTTCCTTCTACCTAGAGTGTGTGTCCCAGTGTGTGTTTACAACTTGCATGCAGCTGTCATTGTGCCGGTTACAAAGGCACCTTCTACAAGACAAGATACATCCCATAGCCTCGCCATATGTGATCTCATTCCAGCTCAATCTCTCATAGTGTCTGATGACTGTGTAATGTGTCATGTAAAAACCATACAGAGATGTAACTACTATTGCCTTGTTTTTTTCTGTTGTCTGGCTGGATTTCTTACTGTACACAGATGTATTTCGAAAAATCAGGTTTGATGCATTTTGTAGCAGTGTATTGTGGGCTAACAACATGACTAAGAGGTGCTTTTAGTGAAAAACATCAGACTTATATATATATATATATATATATATATATATATATATATATATATATATATATATATATATATATTCTTCAGAATTGATTTAGTAGCAGAAGCATCTTTGGAAAACAGACGGGAGAGGACTGTGATTTTTTTTGTTAAAAAAAAAAGGAATGTCTCCATTTCCTTTGTCATTGTTACATTTACAGTATTACTACTCACAATAAATAACTTTTAGATTCAGCACAAAAAAACTCAGAGACATACTTTTGCCCAAGTGTCTTGACCATTCAAACCTGTTTTAGAATACTTATTTCAACATAAAATACATCATCATTTATCGAGTGAGGTCAGCTGTTCATGAAAAGGAGAGATTAATTTTGAAAAAGTTAAATACCACTTGACACAAGCCACAATGACAAATTTTGAATCATGTTGATACAGTGGAGTAAATTCCTTTTCTTATGACTTGATAAGTTCAGGCTATGGGCTTCTTGAAATAACACTCAAATAATTAAATAACCTAAAATGAAAAAAGCACACAGTCTCCTAAATAGAGTCATTATTGGCTTTATCTTGGTTCAAAAGGTTCAGAATCACCATCTTTACAGGCGTTCATTGGTTAGCTTAGTCATAAAGCAATTTTAGACGTTAGTTTCACCACATAAAAACAGACAAGACTCTCACCCTACAGTCTTGTTGTACGGTGAGATGTTTGGAAAGCAGTGGTACAAGCTCTAAACACATATCATCACCTTTATAACATTGTAATGGCAAATGTATTAGTAAACAGTTGCCCATTCACTTATTAGCATTCATCTTCATTTCACTAATCTCGTTTTATTATGTATATGTTTGTATTTATTGGCAAAGAAAGGCAATTTAATCTATATGGTGCTTATCATCATGTGGAAACTCAACTGTGCTATACATTAAAGTACAGAAAGCAACAAGTGACATGAGGTTATAACAGATAAAGTAGACTTCCAGATATCCATGTTAGTGTCAGATGACTGACAGCAACCCCTGTAGCATCTCAAAAAACCATTCAATGCATCATATTTTCCAATATTGATTACTAAATATCTTATAAAGTCAGTGGACGTAAACGTATGGCTCCAAAAGGTTTAATTTGAATGTAGGGAAATGAGCATTTATATCCCAATATGCTGCATGTGTACAGACATCAGTAGGACTCATCCACAACAGTCTCATCTTATCCTTTTGTATCCTCTTGCACCCCTGTCCTTTCCTTCAACGTTTCATCTTTCATTTCATTTGTCATCCTTTCTGTCACACTTTTATATCCCCTTCCCTGTTTCCCATTTCCCTCCATCTCTCATCATTTTCATCTGTGTTTGCCAACAGGGAATAGCTGCGCCTTAATGACAGCCCAGCCCAGCATGTAGTAATAATAATTAATAATTGCATGTTTCAGTGATTGGGAATCAGAGAGAGAAAAAAAGCGCATTTTAAAGTGTGGATGTGCAGTTGTCTGCCAAAGCTACAGTACAAGTGTGTGTACAAGTGTGTGTGTATGTGTGTGTGTCAGATCCAGGCTGGCCGGTCTTTAGGGTCTGAACAATGCCAGTACCAAACCCGCTTCACACACTTTCTCATAATTCCCTACTCTCTGTCTCTCCAAATACACTGCTGCCTTTATCATCAGCTAAAACAAATAGCCTTACGCTCCCCAGATATACACACACAGAAACACACACACACACTACAAATCATTCCTTTGAGGACCGATTGGTGACTAACATTTATTTCCTAATCCTTTAACCCCAAAGTACATTAATTACTTTACCACAACTTTAACTTAACCATAATTCTGACCCATATCTCTCATATTAGTTACTGTATGTGTTAAAGTGCGAACCAATAAAATCTCACTTTAGAGAATTTTCATGCCTCTAAAGTCTGTTCTCACAAGGATAGAAGTACAAAAGTATACGCACGCACAGGCCCAGTGGGAATCATTTCTGTGTGTAATTTTCCCCATTCACTGCTGTTGGAGCAGGCTGTTTGATTGGTTGCTGCAGTGATAGATGCCTGGCCAGTTTTCTGATTACTACAATCTTCGATCTCCAGGGCCCAACATAATCAGAATAAATGTCCCCTACTGTAGAGGGAATAAAAGGGGTGGGTGTGTGTGTGTTGTGTGTTTGTGTGTGAAAGGGAGGCAGAGGGGTTGAAAAGAAAATAGGTATGAGTATATCCTGATAGGGTGGTGTGAGGGTTTGTACAGGAGTGAGCGACAGATGGTGTGTAATGTGTGTGTAGCAACAAGACAAATTGATTTTGTTTCGTTTTTTGGTACTTATTCCCCCCCTCACTGAGTTTTTTTTTTCTTTTTACACAAAGTGAGGTGGTGTTGTTTTATGTCTCTTCAGCAGTTTCTTGTTGCTTTTAATATTTTTGACTGTATGTACTTGAGCCAAGGATATCAAAAAGGGTGTAAAATCAAAGATAAAGTGAAGTGATCCAGGTTTTATTACTTCAATGAAATAATTATGGTGATCTGATAAAAAGTAGTTATGCTCAGTCATTTATCATCACTGCATCCAATCCATCATTTAGTCTTCATCTCACAAACTTTTTGCATCAGACAAAAAATAACTCACTAAGTGTGATATATTTTAAAGCCCTTGACAAATCAGAGGCTGAATTTGATTAAAGAAGTGGTATGGAATTCTTTCAGCAGTCATCACTTGCAATGCAAACTCTCTATTTATTGTAGCTGTGCAGCTTCAAACTCATCTATCATGAGCCACACGAGTCAATTTTGGTGACCGCTCCAAAAAGCGATCGTGGCGTTGTTCAAGAAATTGCTCCACTGTCGGCTTTTGTCTGAGCACTGAAGGGGCTAGCCGTAACTTCCAT
>BRZM01001290.1:155170-165199 GCA_033238685.1 Lates japonicus | reverse complement strand
GGGGGGGGGGGGGGGGGGTAAACAGTGATTATAACAGCATCTCTACAGCCTCAGGTGACCTGACAGGTCAGAGGTCACAGGTGTGAGGTCATGTGACTGGACACTCGTACGTGGGTTTATTTCCTGTCAGACTCACAGAGCTGTAGATTAATCCGCCGCTGAAAATAGTCCCTGACCACTGCACTCACACAAACAGGACTAACGTACCGTGTAGTTAGCGTTCGTTAGCCTCTGTAGCTAGCATGGCGCCCGCCGCTCGAACGGTGCACGAGGAAGCACTGAGGCACTGAGGCAGCAGGGGGCGCTGCTTTAATGCCGCTGTTCCCACTCAGAGGTTTGAACCTGAACGCCTCCTGAAGTCAGAACGACCCCGACATCAGAATCCAAGATGGCTGCTCCTCCTCAGCAGCAGTGAACTCTCTGCTAATGTTCCTGTTTATAGCAGCTCAGTCTCATTAGTTTACATGAAGTCAGTCAGACACAGAGAACTGTTCAGGTTTATCTGTGGACATGTTGGTCTGCAGAGTCCAGTCTGAGACCTGGATCAGTCCTTCATGGTTTAAAGAACAGAGGATGTCTCTGTCTCCTGCAGCGCCTCCTACAGGACAAACTAGAAACCTGACAAACCTCCTGATCCACAGTCAGCTGTTACTGTTTCAGACCCTCCTCCTCCTCCTCTCCTCCTCCTCTCTCCTCTCCTCCTCTCCTCCTCCTCCTCCTCCCCTCTTCATCTCCTCCTCCTCTCCCTCCTCCTCTTCCTCATCTCATCACTAACTCATCTGCACACAGTAAATCTACTGCATGCCTCTCTCTCTCTGTGTGTGTGTGTGTGTGTGTACTCTCTGTGTGTGTGTACTCTGTGTGTGTGTGTGTGTGTGCTCTCTGTGTGTGTGTGTCTCTGTGTGTGTGTGTGTGTGTGTCTCTGACCATAGATGTGAACTGGGAGTTGCCTCAGGCTGAAGGTACAGTGTCAGTAATGTGGATTAGAGCAGTGGCTGCACACAGATCAGTTCTCTGTTCTCAGATCAGTTTCAACAGTAACTCTCTCGTCTCTGACTTTACAGAAAACACAGTGCAGAAGTTCCATTGGAAATCTGCTGATTTAAAGCTGTGTAATGTGTCTTCAGGTTGACGGAAGTAAAACAGTTGCTGTTATGATCTCGTCATATTCTACTGTTTCTATTGTTTTCTAATGAGCGGTGGAAGAGCGGTGTGTGTGTGTGTGTGTGTGTGTGTGTGTGTGTGTGTGTGTGTGTGTGGTTTGTTCAGTGTGTTTCTCTGTGTGGAATAAAGAGTGAGATCTGAACATGGAGTCTGGTTGGTGACAGCGATCGACGTATTGATCAGGTATCAGCCTCAGTGCTGCCGCCAGCTGATGACCTCACTTTACTGAGCTACCAATCAGAGCTAAGGTGTCATTATGACATCACAGCCCAGAGTACTATTACCACTGCAGATATCAGTGGAAGTATTACTACTGTAACTGTTAGTGTACTGCCTTTAGACGTGTGAGTATATATCTACATATTTATACTGTGTTTTACTTTAGTGTTTACAGGTATCAGTACTGTGACTGTGTATTAATACTGTGACTGTGTATTAATACTGTGACTGTGTATCAGTACTGTGACTGTGTATTAATACTGTGACTGTGTATTAGTACTGTACAGTTACATTGTGCTGCTGCAGAGACGATGATGCTGATTCAGCTTCACTCTCTGGAGAAAAATACACACACACTACACACACACTACACACACTACACACACTACACACACTACACACACACTCTACACACACTACACACACACTACACACACTACACACACTACACACACTACACACACACTCTACACACACTACACACACACTACACACACTACACACACTACACACACTACACACACACTCTACACACACTACACACACACTACACACACTACACACACTACACACACTCTACACACACTCTACACACACTACACACTCTACACACACTACACACACACACTGTCAGCTGATGAGCGCCTGGAGCAGAGACTCTAACGTCGAGCTGTGACTCAGCAGCTTCATCTGGTGTTTCCAGGTGAAAACGTAAAAAAGTTTCTAACATCAGTTTCAAAATCTAAAATGAAAATGAAAATAAAAGCACATTAATTACAAAATAAAAGTCCTGAGAGCGTCTGTGTGTCTGTTGTAGTGACAGTGTGTCAGCGCCCTCTGCTGGTCGGCCAGTGTCATTACAACCTGCTGACACATCAACCAGTGATTCAAACCAACCAATCCACAGCCAGAGCTCAGGTCAGCTGACTCTGATCACAGGCAAGGTTCATCACACAGGAAGTGAAAAACAGGAACTAACCTGCTCACAGAACTACAACACCTGACTGACACCTGTCTCACCTGTCTCTGTGTCTCACCTGTCTCTCTGTGTCTCACCTGTCTCCCTGTGTCTCACCTGTCTCTGTGTCTCACCTGTCTCTCTGTGTCTCACCTGTCTCCCTGTGTCTCACCTGTCTCTCTGTGTCTCACCTGTCTCTGTGTCTCACCTGTCTCTGTGTCTCACCTGTCTCCCTGTGTCTCACCTGTCTCTGTGTCTCACCTGTAGGGCATGAGGCTCTGCTCCATGGTGACATCACACTCCTTCAGGTAGATCTCGAGCCGTCGTTTCTCCATCAGTCTCCTGGCGGCCTCCAGGATCTGCGAGGCCAGCGCCGACTCCTCCTTCTCCTTCGTCTCTCTCCTCCCCTCGCCTTTGTCCGGTTTCCCAGAATTCCCTCTGTTCACCTTCGGCTTCTTGTTGAAGCCGTACAGTTCCTCCACTGAGAATTTCCCGCCTTTTCCTCCCGCCGCCGACGGCCCGACAGCAGCTCCCGCCGCTGACGCCCGGCCCGCAAACATGGCTGCAGGTAAAGACACAGGTAAGAGAATCAGTTTGTTTCAGTCGAGTCACAGTAGATACAGAGTAGAAATACTCTGTTACATCTACAGTTAAAGTACACAAGTACCTGAAGTTAAAGTACTGACGAAGTTTTCATGTGTTCATCACTTCATCTTTAAATGTGTTATTTGTTTAATAAACAATCTGTTAGCGTTAGCGTTAGCAAAATGGCTGCCGCTGAAACAATGAACAACATGTGATGGGACGGGAATAAAAGTCACAGAGAGCGACACTCGTTAGCAACCGTCTTTTTTAAGACACGTAAAAGCTTCAAACATCAGGAGTGGGGGATTTACTGACCCATTTTATGTCGGAGAATAAAACCTGAAAATGTCTCAGACCTTTTTCAGACATTTAACCAGAAACACACTGACAACAGGAAGAGCTAACATGCTAACATGCTAGCTGACCTCCTGTAGAACTCTATCTCAGTAACAGTAACAGTAGTTTAACACTCATTAGCTCCATCCTGTAACCGCAGAGCGACGCAGGAACATAAGTTTGATCCACATGCTGGAGTTTTTACTGTAACTGACAGACACAGCAGAAACAGGAGAACATCAGTGTGAGGTGTTGTTGCCCTCAGCTTTGTCTCTCAGGACACAAACAACCTGACAGTGAGGTTCAGCCATGTTGATGTTTTATCAGGGAGGACTCCTGCAGTTACTCTGGTAATAGATGTCAGGTGAAGATAAACTGACCTGCAGATTAAAATTTCAATTATAACGATCAAATCTGAGACATGCTGTTACAGATGAATCAGATCAGAATGTGGTTAAATGAAAAGTACAGTTTAAAGCAGCTCTTCTGCTTTAACTGAGTACAAATATCTATCTATCTATCTGAATACTGATGAGTAATATGGAACTGTAGCCTCATCGCTAACAGCAGAATGAACCTGTCAGAAACAGACCCTGTGTCTATCACAGGACTGGTCATGTGGCAGAGTCGTACCTGTTGAAGGTGAGTCTGATGTCTCCTTCCTGTCGTCCACTCTCTGTCTGTCTCTCTGCTGCTGCTGCTGCTCTCATATTAATCCTGTTGGTATAATCCCACCAATCAGAGCTCAGATATCATGTCGCTGTCCCGTCTCGCTAACGACCCACGACCGGGATTAAAAACCCGCAGCTCCAAAATACCAAAACCCTGAGTACAGATGTCAGAGAGATGGACGAGAGCCCGGAGTCTGAACCTGATCCAGCTCTAATCTGACACACACACACACACGCTGCAGCAGCATCAGGGCGGAGAGGCCTCTGGATCACTGGACCTGGTCCAGGAGCCAGAGGGTTCAGGGTCAGAGAGAGAATGAAACTCTTAACTCTGTATGGACCCTGAACACATCACAGGTCACTCTCTGTCGTGTTCCAGCTGTGACCCGACGACCAGGAGGTTCAGTGTTGTTGTTATTGTTGTTGTTGTTGTCACTGACAGTCGTCTGGTTTCAGATCAGCTGACACAGGTAAACACAGGTAAACACACTGACCTCACTTCTCCAAACAGAGTCATTTTCATTTTTACTGAACGATAACAGAAAGTGCAGCAGCTGATGGAGGCTGCAAAGGAACCAAACTGATCTGTGGTCATTTCTACAAACACGTACGAGACGGAGCTGACGGAGGCAGTGAGACAGCTAACCTGTCTGTGAGACAGGCAGCGCTCTGAGCTCAGAGCCACTGCATCACAGTAGAAACAGGTAGAAACAGACTCTGCTCTAATCTGTTGTGCTTTTTCCCTCCGTCTCTAATCCGTCCGCTCGTCTGTCCGTCACTCTAATCCAACACTTCCTGTCTCTGACTCACAGCGTTTTCTTTAATATGACAAACACAGAGACAAACATCTGGTCCACACACAGGTCAGAGGTCAGAGGTCAGAGGTCACACACAATCTGATCATGTGACAGATGTTTGGATCTGAACAGATGAACTGAGTTTGTTCTTTTTCCTGTGAGCAGTGTGTGTGTGTGTGTGTGTGTGTGTGTGTGAGATGCATCATCTGAACCTGAACCTGAAGCTCTCAAACATCTGCCCTCATTTATAAACCATCAGTGTAGTTCAGTGTGTTCACGAGGACGGACGCTGGCGCCGCCGACCGTCCTCAGATCAGCTGTTGACCCGTCCGTCTGGTGTTTACGTGGCGGTGAAGGACGCTGTGACGGTCGACGGCTCAGCGTTGATTAGAGCAGATCCAGATGGTACTGAGTGTTAATCAGAGTTCAGCAGGTCACAGATGTTCGTTACGCGGTCCAACACGTGGCCCCGAGGGTCTGAACCTGGACCAGGACGAGTCTCTGCTGGGTCTGAAACCCTGGGTTTGACTGAAGGAGGGGATCTGAAGTTTAGTGAAGCCTGATGAACAGATCCTGGATCTGCTGAAGCCGCTTCACAGAACAGAGTCTGGAAAGATTCATGTGACTCAGACTGGTTTAACTGGTTTAACTGGTTTAAGTGGTGATGTGGACTCAGCTGTTCTGGTCCATCAGCTGCTGATTAAAGAGTCAAACACCAGAGAGTTTCTACATCAGTTTAATTCAACAGAGTCAGGAGCAAAATACAAAACCAGACTGTTCACAATAAATACAAGAAGCTGTGTTCGAGTGAGTGAGTGTGTTAGAGTGTGTGTTAGTGTGAGTGAGTGTGTGTGTGAGTGTGTGTGTGTTAGTGTGAGTGTGTGTGTGTGTGTGTGTTTAGGCGGCTCGTGGGCTGTAGTACGGCAGAGCTCTGATGAAGGCGTCCAGTCGGCTGCTGAACAGTTCACTGTCCAAACTGTGGCCCAGCACACACACCGGGTTCTTCACGATGTACTCCACATACAACTGACACACACACACACACACACACACACACACACACACACAGAGATGATGTGAGAACAATAATCAAACTTTTGTTCATTTAAACCTTTAGATCCTTCACAATAAAAGCCCCTGAACAGAAGGTGAGGAGAGCTGTTCAGAGTTTAATCATGGGACAGAGAGTGTGTGTGTGTGTGTGTGTGTGTGTGTGTGTGTGTGTGTGTGTGTGTGTGTGTGTGTGTGTGTGTGTGAGTGTGAGTGTGTGTGTGTGCGTCTTACGTTGCTGTAAATGTGCTGCAGTGTGTCTCTGGCGTTGGTCACTGACAGGTCGGTGTTCATGACGAACTTCAGTCCACTGGGAGTCTCGTAGTAATGAAGACGATACTTGCTGGTCTGAAAGGACAGGAAGCCCTCCTTCCTGAGGACAGACAGGCTGCTAAGGACCACAGACAGACAGACAGGTGGAGACAGACAGACAGACAGGTGCTGTAAAGGATACATGTCCAGAGGAGACATCTTGCTGACGAACGAGCGGATGGAGAACAGCATCCCGTACATCAGCTTAAACTCCTGCACAGACACAAACAGACAGTTTAAAGTTTCCTTTCTTTCCTTTGTCTTTGTTTAAAGGTTTGATCCTCTCACCTCCTCCTTGGAGATCCCCGCCTGCTTCTTCCGGTTCCACTCGTTATAATACAGACAGTTTCCATTCCGGTCAAATATGTACAAGTTGTGGACAGTCATCTGAAATCAGAACAACACACAGTTTAAACACTCTATTACACTCTATTTCAATAAAACGATAAATTAATAACTATTAATAACTCCTGAGTGTTTCACATTGGTGCCGAATTAAAGACTATTTCCTCTACAATCAAAACGGCTTTGATTTTATTTTCTATGAAGTGTACATTGTTTCAGGAAGAAAATTACAGATTTTTCAAGCGGACTTTGGTTTTCCGGTCAGGTCAGCTGGCACAGGACGGTCAGCAAACCGGCTGCCACTCAGTTAAAATGTCATTTAAACAAAACATTTTCCTTATACGAGTATAATGAATGTCATAAGCCAAGAAATCGCGATGAAATTATTTTAGATAACTCGTGAAAAGTGAAGTTTATCAGACATTTTAAATACCAGCAGCTGTGTTTACCTTCTCTTCCTGTTAGTAGAAGGACCCCGCGGCAGAGGTGTCCGCTAAGATGCCAGAGAACAACTGTGCAGGCGGTTTTTTATTAAATTTAATCTGAGCTTTTGAAAAACAAACAACATCTAATCATGAAATCTGGCATTTAGTTAAAAGAGACGGTCTTGTCTGTGATTTTGTTAATTACCCCTAAACCTCGCTAACTCTGTAAATCTCCCGCCTCTCCTGTTCAGTTCACACAGAGACAGACAAGATGGCGGCGGCAGCGACAATGATGCCGTTTTTCGGGCAGCGAATTTCTTCTAAAAATGACTTGGTACCGGACTGGGTCAGCCAGGAAGTCAGCACCGGGGTGAGTACAGAGGCCGAGGTACCGAGGCGCGGTGAACCGGACCGGGTTCCGTCCCGGTGGAGGGTTTTGAAACAGTAAAGAGCGGCTGAATGAGACAGCAGTTCTGCAGCAGCTAACGGCTGCTAACGCTAACTGTGGTGAACTGTTAAAGTTCGGAGCCAAAGGAAACCGAGCCGAACCGAACCTAAGGAGAGCAGACTGGACTGGATCCAGTCCCGGGGGAAGAGCCAGAAACTGAGCCTAAATATAAAAGAAACAGGCTTTTAAATCTCACTGATGGAGTGGGATCAGCTAATTGTTGATGATGCTCCTTGATCCATTATCGGACGCGGTGATTGTGTTTTCATAGTAATCAAAGGTCTGTCCGATAATGGACGCAGGGTTCAAGTTAACGGAAGATTAACGGTGTAGTTAATTGAGCTGCAGGTGAGACAGGTGTAATGAGTTCAGGTGATACCTGTGTAAAACACTAAGACAGGAGCAGGAGGCAGGTGAAATCAAGTATTAAGATGTTTTACTTCAGTACCAGTGGCAGTACTACACTATCAAAGTACTCCAAGTACTCCGTTACAATCCCACATTAACGTCTTATCAGAAGAACTCATCTGAACTTTAACAACCTGTATTTTAATCTACAGCAAATATATAATAATAATAACTGAATATTTCTGTCTGATATGTTCTGAGGCAGCAGTACCTCACCTGTACATGAGTAAAGGTACTCTGCTGACTCCATGTATTGACTGATGTTTTATTACTGCTCTGTCTGTCTGTCTGTCTGTCTGTCTGTCAGACGACCATCATGGCGGTGGAGTATGATGGAGGAGTGGTGATCGGTGCTGACTCTCGTACAACCACAGGGTGAGAAAAACAGACAGTGATCAGACGTTATTCTGTTTGTGGTAAACACTCAGTTAAACCTGTCTCTCTCTCTCTGTCTGTCTGTCTCTCAGAGCCTACATCGCCAACAGAGTCACAGACAAACTGACTCCGATCCACGACCGGATCTTCTGCTGCAGGTCAGTGAACTCTGTCCTGGTTTTGGTTTCTTAAAGTCTCCTCAGCTTCAGTTCAGCTCTTCCTAAGAAAACTTTGAAAGACGGAGCTCGAGACTAAAGAACCTCAGACCTCTCAGGAGACCTGGAACCTTCTTCACAGGAACATTTTGAGACTCTGGGATATTCAAGAGACCCAGAACCTTTAAGAACCTTTACGAAGCCATGACTGAATATTATTCTATCTGAACCCTTAGGGAACTAGAAGGAACCTTTTCAGGGACCTAAAACGTTCTGTGTGTTCTAGATCTGGATCAGCGGCCGACACTCAGGCCATCGCTGACGTGGTCACCTACCAGCTGGGCTTCCACAGGTAACACACACACACACAGCCTCAGTGTTTGACTGACCACCTCAGCATCCACTCAGGTGTGCTCACCTGTCTGTGTGTTCTCAGCATGTCAGTGGGCAGGCCCCGCTGGTGGAGACGGCTGACCAGCCTGTTCAGGCGGCACCACCGCTGGGGAGGCTGGCGGGATCACCATTGGCCGGCTGGGGCCGGAGGAAGGGGCAGGTACCACAGCACGGCTCACACACCTGAACTCCACACACCTGGGCTCCACACACCTGGGCTCCACACACCTGAACTCCACACACCTGAACTCCACACCTGGGCTCCTCACACCTGAACTCCACACCTGGGCTCCTCCACACCTGAACTCCACACACACACGAGCTCCTCCACTAGACCCACACACCTGGGCTCCTCCATGGCTCCACACACCTGAACTCCACACCTGGGCTCCTCACACACCTGAACTCCACTGAGCTCCTCCACCTGAACTCCACACTGGGCTCCTCACACCTGGGCTCCACCTGGGCTCCACACACCTGAACTCCACCGCCTGGAACTGCCACCAGGCTCCACACTGGGCTCACACACCTAGACTCCACACCTGGGCTCCTCCACCTGAACTCCCACAAACCTCCACCTGAGCTCCTCACGCCTGAGCCACACACCTGAACTACACACACAGTTTATTATTGGTTATTTCCTCCTGCAGTTCTCTGTGTGGCCACAAGGTGCTGCTGCGTCTGTTTGTGAACTGTCACAGTGAAGAGTTAATAAAGTTTATTTGAAATAAAAACCTGAGGATCGACAGCTTTAAAAGCATCAGTTCATTTTCCTTCAATAAAGAGACTAAACAGATGAATACATGTAGTTGTTGTTAAATCATCTGTCTGCCTGCTCACCTGTGTGTCTGTGTCTCACCTGTGTGTCTGTGTCTCACCTGTGTGTCTGTGTCTCACCTGTGTGTCAGGTGTACTGCGTTCCTATTGGTGGGATGTTGGTGAGGCAGCCGGTGTCGGTGGGCGGCAGCGGCAGCACCTACATCTACGGCTTCATGGACTCCAACTACAAACCAGGACTGAGCAAGGACCAGTGTCTGGAGCTCACCGCCACAGGTACACACTGCTGCTGCTGCAAGGCATGCTGGGAGCTGGAGTCCACTGACTGTCCCACAGCTGCAACATACAGGCTGTTTATACTGCACCTGACTGACTCTGTCTCTGTCTGTCTGTCTGTCTCTCTCTGTTTGTCTCTGTCTCTGTCTCTGTCTGTCTCTCTCTGTCTGTCTCTCTGTCTGTCTCTCTCTCTGTCTCTCTGTCTGTCTCTCTCTGTTTGTCTCTGTCTCTCTCTCTGTCTGTCTCTCTCTGTCTCTCTCTCTGTCTGTCTCTCTCTGTCTCTCTCTCTCTGTCTGTCTCTCTCTGTCTCTCTCTCTGTCTGTCTCTCTCTGTTT
>BRZM01001290.1:95306-155070 GCA_033238685.1 Lates japonicus | reverse complement strand
TGTCTCTCTCTGTCTCTCTCTCTCTGTCTGTCTCTCTCTGTCTCTCTCTCTGTCTGTCTCTCTCTGTTTGTCTCTGTCTCTCTCTCTGTCTGTCTCTCTCTCTGTCTGTCTCTCTCTGTCTCTCTCTCTCTGTCTGTCTCTCTCTCTGTCTGTCTCTCTCTGTCTCTCTCTCTGTCTGTCTCTCTCTGTTTGTCTCTGTCTGTCTCTCTCTCTGTCTCTCTCTCTGTCTGTCTGTCTCTCAGCCCTGTCTCTGGCGATGGAGAGGGACGGCTCCAGTGGGGGTGTGGTCAGGCTGGCGACCATCTCAGAGGAGGGAGTGGAGAGACGGGTCATCCTGGGAAACCAGCTGCCCAAGTTCTCCACACACTGAACACACACATACACACACACACACTCACACAGTCACTGAACACACACAGACACACTCTGTGTCCATGTAGTTGTGTTAATAAAGGTTTGAATCTGAGGCTCCATGTCGTCTGTGTTCCTCCTTCCTGCTTTAACCTTCATTGTCCTGAGGTCACATGTCGATGGTTCACAGGGGAGGGGTCTGTTTCCTGTGGGGGGGGGGCACCACACAGTGGCACAGCACTTCCTGTATCGACGGGTGTTTAACTTCCACATCATCAACAAACTGATGGTTAATTAACTCTGAAGAACAGTTTGATGGTTTCTGATGTTTCCTCTGAATTATTTCAACCAGAAAATACATGAAGGTTCAGTCAGAGTGAGTCCTAACTTAGAAGTACAGTTCATATGAGGTGAGAACCAGAGTCGATGCTATATATCTCTATATATTTCTCTATATATCTCTATATATTTCTCTAATCAAAGGGATCTTGCTAGTATCCCTTATCTAAACATGAGCCTTACATAGAAGATTAGAAACCCTATCAGTCTAAAGATCATCTGACAAGGTTGTGTATGTGGTGTGTGCCGTATTTGCGTCAGGGGGAGTTGACTGGACATAAGAGGGTATCTGATGGAGCAAGACTAGGCAAAAGGAAGAAAGGAGTAGAGCCTTCTCTAGATGTTTTGCTTCCATCGAATAGATATTTTGCCTTAAAGCGATTAGTGGAATTAGATTTATTATTAAAATTGGAGACATCCTAAACTTTGTCCTTGAAAATAGTTATGTATTAGCCAACAGTGTTTTTGAAATAATGACTGGATGAATTGTTTCATGGCCAAACAAAAAAAAAAAACTTTTTCCCAAATGGTTTACAGTGTTTGCGGATTCGTGCTTCCAAGTGTTCCATTACAGACAGGACACAATCCCCCAAACAATATGGGATTTCTTGTTTAGACTAATGGCTCTTAGTTTCGATGATTGTTCAAATACCTGGGGGGTTTGTGTCAAGGACTAAGTATTTGACATTTTTAGATTTATATCTACCGAAAGCTGGCACAGACAGAAATAATCTCTCTTTTTCACACAGTCCAATGAATGTTTTAGATCTGCTGCAGTGCAATATTAACACCATTAGTCATTTAGTCATTTTAGATTTGTGTATGATGAATAAACAGTAACACAATATTTTTCGGCTGGAAAACAAAGTGCGCTGAGATAAAGTTGTAGCACAACTACCCAAGCCTCTATACCAAGTATTTGTATGTCACTTTGTGTGTTTGTGTGTGTGCAAATCTGCTATTTCCTCTGAATTTTGGATTCGGACTCTGTAAGCACAAAAAAAAACTCTACAAAAGTTTTGACCGTGCTCGTCTTCAAAAAAATGAATTTCAAACATTTTACATGCTGCTGTTGAACACCCTACACATCAGTCACCTCCACAGGGGATTTCATTTAATTTGCCTGATAGACCCCGTTCTAGGACTGTGTGCAGATGGAGCTTGACTGACATCTCTCTTTTTTAGCAAGGGCATAGGTTGGTTTCAGGCATAAGGAGGACACATTGACGTTTTTTTTGGTTTGTTTTTTTAAACTCATTATTATTATATTTTCAAATACTGTCTAACAGATAATTTTTTATTTGTGCCTTCACTACAGCACTGTGCTATACTATATTGTCTTTGATGTGCCACGGTTTTTAGGAGAATATTAACTGAAGACAGAAATATAGATACATATAATTCTAAACCGAGTGACGTTGGCTACAACCTTTTCAGCCCTGAGTAATGTCAGCAGGTACACATTTTAGGCTGTATACAGCCTCAACAACCTTACTATTAAAGGCCCTCTTGCTAACTTTGTCTGTCTGATGTTTGGTGTTGAGCAGGTAGCGTTCAGTGGTTTCATTAGAGCTTTTTGCTGAAAACTGTTGCCTGCTATTGGTGGAAAAATCTTTGATAAGACAGTGAACCAAAACAGTATATTTGTGGGTTGTAAAGCCAAAACAACGAGCTGAAAGACAGTAAAATGCTCTTTCGAGCTAAGGACAACATAATTATCTGGTGATTTTTCTTTACAGGGGACTATTTTCACATTACACACAAAGTCAGGTCAATTGATTATGTATAAAATATTGATCAGTGCAGCTTTAAGTATCAATACCTAGTAGAATCTCTATTAAATCAGAGCCAGATCAAGCTTTATTTCACTTAAAGGTCCTTGTGGATATGCAAGTTATGTAAATACATTATAGGGTACCTGTACCTGTACACAGAGCACGCCCCTGACCATAGTCTACCAAGTCACATTTCTAGAAATACACTTTTTCTTACAGAGGACAGGTTGAGCATTTATTTCACTGGTTTAACTCCGGGGATCCATGATAGTCTGGATGTCAAAGACCTCCAAATTGGCTTTTAAGACCAAGAGTGAGAGAAAGAGACGCGGGGGGAGCAGTGAAGTGTTTCCTGTGGGTGGTGAATGTAAGAAATGCGTGTAGACAGAGGTGGAGAAAAAAGGAGTTTTAAAAGGTTTTTAAAGAGAGGGAATACGATACAACGAAAGAAAAAGTGAGAGAGAAATAGAGTTGAAGTATTTCCTCAGGGGTGAGAGCTGTCTTTTAGACGGCTGTTTGAAGATTTGTGAATCCATTCTCTATGGATATTTATCATTTCCCTGTGGATATGCATTCCCAGCCAGCTGCAATTTATCAAGGTAGACAGAGGGAGAAAGAGGGCGTGGCTGCAGGGCAGATGGAGAGGGAATCAGGGAAAAAGGAAATGCACTGTTTTGATGGAAACACTTTTGAGGACAGTGTATAAGTAATTGTTAACACAGGACATCTGCAATATTAATGGATAATTTGCATGAGATGAGAGCTCTCTGTAATTACTGTTGCAAATTGCAGAGATGGGAGCTTGGACTGTTCCAATTCCATCACACCAAAATGTAAAAAGCATCATATCATAAAAATTACATCTATAATCATACAGCAAGACTGCAAAAGGGAGGTAAATTTGCATTGTTGGATAATTTAAAGTGACTGTATGATTGCAGGGTGCGTCGGGTAAGGGTTCAACAAGACTTTCTACAGCCATGCCGCAAGGCCATATGTTTGTATAGCGATGCTTTAAGCCAAGACCTGCTGGTGTTGCTCAAGGAAAGGTCAGGAGTTCACCAAAGTCTGTAAGATTCATCATCTGGGGACATGAATGTCAGTACAAAATTTCATGGCAGTCTATCCAGTAGCTGTTGAGATATTTCAGTCTGGACTAAACTGGACCAACAGAGCCATTAGTTGGTCGGTATAGTTCTCTATCCATTATATTTGCATTTAATTAGCATTTGATTACTTTGAACAGAGACTTTGGCTGGCACAAGACAAGAGTTTTTCAGGTACTTGTGTATTATTTAGCATGTAAGTTTAATTAATGCCAGTCATGATCACGACCTAGATGTTGACATGAACAGGGTTTACAAATCAGAAACTGATAATTACAGTAACTTCAGCATGACATGACCACAACATAAAATCCCTGGTAATGATTGTATTACAGTGCCTTCTACTTTTAAGTTAGCCATGAACTAACAAACTTGTCTGAACAGGAGAGTACAGGAAAGCAGAGAGAAAAAAGAATAGAATAGTACAATGTGTCAGTACAGCAGAACAGATTATCAGACCATTTTGTGCCAGTTTTTTTCGAGAAGAGACTCGTTTGGGATAACAAGTCAGCAAATATTATCTGGCAGTGGGAAGGGTTTAGAGATTAAATCTTACTCCACTCAACCCAATTGAATAGCCACCACAATTACATCAAACATACTTTAGATTTATTACCTGTCACCTGTAGCTTCCTGAACAAGTGTTGTGTAGAGATGGCATATTTAGGTTTCCCAGGAATGGAGATCACCAGCCTCTGAGAATGAGAGAGAGAAAAACAGGTCCTGACACCAGTAACATTTCAGGAGTGAGGGAGGATATTGGCAGTGTGTTCACAGCTGAAAGACAAACAAATCTGTCAGATCTGCAGTTGTGAATGTGATGCAATACATTTTCAAAATCTGATAGGATTCTTATGAGCTCTTGTAGTTCTTCAGGAGCCTTTTGCAGAAGAGGAAGGAAACAAGAATAGGCAACTTGATACAAAGAGGCACAAGAGATGTGAAATATGCGTAATGTAATGGTCCTTAGAAACACTCTGGATTTGTTGTGTGATGCTTCACTTCTGAGCATATTTAAACCTTTGGAGATTTGTGACATCTTTAAATGAAGAGTTAAGAGTTCTGTTTCAGAATGAGCCATCCACTGTGCAAGAAATTGTCACCAACACTGACAGATTGGTTCTGGCATAAATAGAAAAGACGTCACAGCATACTGATAGTTATGACTCATCCATAGACCTTTACTCACAAGTTCTGTATTGAAGACAGAATTGACATGCTCAAATTGATATCAACGGTTTTCATTTAATATGAGCCACAAATTATGGTCAGTAGTGTAGTGATATCCCATAGGTGGGACTGGTGTGGCACAGCCTCTTTTTTTAACAGTGCTTGATCTGCTAAGGTAAGAGTGGCCTGAGTGGCACGGATCAGTAACACTTGTGGAACACCTGTGGTTGCTGCAACTGTCAGTATAACATTGTCAACTAACGTCATCTCCGTCTCATCATCTTCTGGAATGCTTTTCCTTCTTTTTGTGACATTGTTGTCAGAATGTCAAGCAGAAAGGTTCAGCTTCAGCTTCTGCTACAAGGCAATGCAACTTCATCCAGCAAGGTGCTGCCAGTCTAATACATACAAGCACGTACTCCGGGTAGGTTACATGGACACCATACTTCTACTGAATACCTTGCAATTGTCACAACAAATTATAAAATGATCATCACCTTGATAGCTTTCCCGAATAAAATTATGTCTTGTAGTATTATAAAGGTATAAACCTGTGCAGTGTTTTCTTGAATGATGAGCCTTTTGGAAAAACATAGCTCCACTGGCATCTATGGATTGAAAGGTCTCATGAACTTCTGAACACAGCTGGGTTTTGTCAGGTGTGGTGTGTTGTACTTCTGGCCACATTCAGATGTGATGTAGCTTGGTAGCATAGTGCTGTGCTACATCACAGCAGCGCAGGGTGTAGAAAAAGCATGTTGTCGCAACTAGTCTGCAGTGTGCACAAGATCATTAGGTGCAGTTACTCTTTAAAGGTCTCATAAGCAGAGTGCCACAGATTATATAAAAGATTGCCGTGATTGACTCCAGCCTTACTCTGCAGGACTGGCCCTGATACCTACCTCTAGCTATTTCTAGGTAGGGATATGTTAAAGCCACATGCCCAGAGGTAGGTAAATGCCATATACCTGTGTACGCACATCAACTCTGCTTACAGTGCTTATTGTGACCCGCTTATACTATATGTTGACTTTGGTGTGTGTACCCCTGTTTGTTAGAAATGTTGTCCAGTGTGCAAATGGCTATAATCTGTTCTGTCAGTCTGTCTTCTCCTCTCTATATGTCCTTATTTCCCTATGCATTTCCATCATTTTGTCTCTGTCTCTTGTTCTCCCTCTCTCCATCTGTTGCTTTCTCCCCATCTCTTCTCCCCCTCCCCTCCCCCCTCCCTCTGTCTCAGAGGAGGTTTCACTAACAGGGTACTTGACAGGAGAGAAGAGTGCAGGGAGAGTGGCCTTTTTGTAGCAAGTCAGCTAGTCATCCAAGGCTAATTAAATATCGATTCTGAGTACTCAAGTCTCTCTCTCTCTGTCTCTTGCTGTCTCTCTCACTCTCTTTTTTAAAGTGAGTGCTTTTCCTGAACTGAATTAGCACTCTTCCCTCCTTCTTTATATCACTTGCTCTCTCCCTCTCTCCCTCTCTCTCTCTCTCTCACTATCCCCTTGTTTCCAGTCATCGCCTTGGGCTCCTTACACTCAAATTAACCTTTCACTATAAAAATCACACAGGGGAGCAGTAGCCAGGCAGGTGCATGTGTATGTGTGCGTGAAACTCAAAAAGATAGGGAGAGAAAGAGGAAATAAGGGTGTGTGTGCGTGTGCTCATGAGTGTGTATGTGTGTTCACGGAGTCTACAGGGTCAACCCAAGCCCTTGTCCCTGTAATTGTGAATTAGAGTCTTAAATGAGCTCTACTTCCACGAGCTGATCAAGAGACTGGGAGGAAGGGAACTGGGAAAGGTAAATGAAAAAGAGGAGTAGAGTTTATAGGAAAAATAGGAGAGACAAGGAGGAGGAATACAGAAGAAATACGGGAAAAACAAAGAGGCACAAAAGGTGGATAATGGGATTTGGCATAGAAGGAAAAAGATGAGGAAAAGAAGAGGAAGTTCAGTGTGCTAGAACAAACTACAACATATGGTCAGACCACATCTAATTACAAAAGTGTTTATACTTGTTTTCAGTGCCACTCTTGAGCCATCACAGATATTCCACCTCCTCCTTTTCCATGAATCGTACAGATGGGGATACTAGTGCACATTTTGGGCCAGTTTTTCCTTGGCTGTTAGTTCCAGCAGACACATGGCATAGTGTTTGTGGGTGGGAAGCCAGTGAGGGATCATGTCCTTGTTTCTGCTGGTTGATCAAATACCTGCACTCGTTAGGAACTGGATCTCCAAGTTAAGTTCCTTGCTGGTGAAACAAGTGACTGTTACTTCTGTTACACCATGTGTTGCAGCAGTAGAACACTACTTTTTACCACCTTTTCAGGTCATCATTCTAACTTTCCAAAGTGGGAGAAAAAGGGGAAAAAGTACCTTTAAAACAAATCACAAAGAATCAATGTGAACCTCAGTCTAGGGTCAAGAAAGTACTCAATTAATAAAGCTGGCAGAGAATTGCTGTTCATCTACTGTATCAGACTATACATCTTCCATCCTCCTTCATTACATACCTTCATTGCTGCCAGTATCCTTTGTAATGAGGGCTTACTGGTTCAATAGCTGGCAGTTGCTTTTGTGTCCTCAGGCAAAAATAAATTAATTCTATGGGTATGTGGTTGTAAAAACATCAGGTGTTAGGATTTGATAGCTTTCTCTGAGAAACTGCATGTTTGCTTAGAAATAATTTGTTGCCTTGCATGTAGACCACTCTCAGCTCAACTGTCCCTCCAGACACCCATACATTTAAAGTGAACATGGTCCACCAGTAGCCAATTCAGTCAAAGTCCATTGCTCCCACCTGTACTCCCAAAATTTCTAATACTTACCTCTCTCACCTTACATCCCTCGAAGAAATCAAAGCCACAACCCACTCAGCAGCAGCCCCGGACAATTAATAAAATCCTGTACATCCCTCTGACTGTTGAAATTTTCAACATGAGGTGGCTCTGTGGTAGCATTGGCAGAGAGAGCCAAGCAAGCTTTCCTCCAGGGCTGGAAATTAAGCTTTCCCACTTATAAATGTTACATACTACTGACAGGCTGTGTCCAACAGGCTGACAGTGTGGTGTTCAGCCTGTTGGACACAGCAGTTAAGAGTGGGCGGCTAGGAATGAGACCATCCAATTTGCAAGTGGTAGAGATAAGGAGAGGCAAGGGGAGCAGAAGGAAGGTATAAGAGGACAGACGGGTCAGGCACCAAGAGTAGAGTAAAAGAAGTGAAGTGAAATTTTAAAATTTGGACTTCTTGTCTCTTTGGCTTTATGTCTCCACTTCTTTTCAAATAAAATATGACATTCATTAAGGGATCATAATTTTACTGAGAAGTTTTTTGAACATGATAGTAATACCACTCTAAAACAACCAAACATTTTCAGTAGAAACAAACTTCTCAAGCTAGCTTTTTTAACTTTGCCTTACCAAGCTCTTAGCACCCCTGTTTCTCTCAGTGCTTGCATAGGTTTCTGTATTGCCAAACAGTAAAACTGGACTGAAGTTGAGAAGCAGAGTAGAGCCTCAAGAAGTGATGGCATCCAATTACTTGAGGACCACATTTGTTAGCATGACAGTTTCAGTCCAAAACCCAACCTGAAGTCATTGTTGTAATGTCAGTCCTACCCACTGACCTCCTGCCTACTGATTCTCCAAATCTACACCAACCTCCACAAAGAACAGATAGTACGAATAAGTACCACACAAAAATATCAGTGTACATACGGCATGTCTCTGTCTCTCTCTAATTAGCTGTCCATATCTACTCCATGTCTCTCTCTCACTAATTGAGTGGCACTCTTTCTCTTTATCCCTCTGTGTCTGTCTTTCTCAAGCCAGAATTCTCATGTACAAAAGATGTGTGTGTGTGTGTGTGTGTATGTATGTGTGTGTGATGAGGGTGCAGTGGGGGTTGGGTGTGGGGGTTAGGAAGAGAGAGAGAGTGTGTCATGTTGGGCACACAGATGGGAGTGAAGAAGATGATTAGAGTGGTGTTACATTGTCATTGGGTTGGCACACTCTAATTTCCAAGTTCAGCAAACACTGCAACATTTCTAGATACACACATATTTACACAAACAGGAAGAGACAAACGCCAAACACTGCACACAGTCATATGAATGTTCTGAATGAATGTACTGTTCTTATCATATGGAAACAAAGTAGAATCCCACTGATGCCTTTTTAAAAAGCTCAGGTTCAATATAGCACCCAATGAGAAAAATGAAAAAAACAAAAAAAACTGTCACATATTGCTTGGGCTGTCTCTTTTTTTCTTCAGGCCTTCCTTCTCTCCACTGGTTGGTTGGGTTCTTGTTTAAGATTTCTTGTATAAAAACAACTAATGATAATGATTTTAAATTCTAATTGCATAAATAATGCCTTATCATAAAGTTGCATAATAATACAATCTCAAAAATGTGTTATGCAGTCGCATAAGTCATACATCTATAATACACTAAGTTGCTGAAATCCAGCAGTGACACTGTATAAACAGCTTCATTCAAACTAATGTCTGCTGTTTAAATTCTGTGTCTACTGTGTATATTGGATTATAAGACTATATAAAAGTTTTATCTCTTCTGCAGACACATAAATTGATATTTGAAACACAACATGGCAGAGGAAATGTGCAAATAAGAAGATAACATTTTACACTGCATCAAGGGAATGAAAGACGAAAAAGATCAGCCTTGTGGCTTATGATTCCAGTTTTTGATAAACGCAAGTTTTGGCATACTTTACAAGTAATGCTGGATATCGAACTTAAGTACTTTCTCAGTACTGGTCCAAGAAGGCAAGTGCCAAAAGCTGGCATCACAGGCATTTTTTGACAGTCCTAGACTTTGAAAATTCAACATTTGATAAGTCAAACTTATTTTGGTACATCCAAAAGTTTTTGTAGAAAAGCATGTTTATATTTTCCAAAGTTAAGTATTGAAAACAAGTATTGTTTGGTACTAAATTGGATATTATATCAAGCCCTTAGGATAAGACTGTTATTTGTTCAAATTAAAACCAACTTTTGTACACACTGGGATGCATTGTAACCTGTAGCCACTCTTAAGCTTCTGTAAATATGCTGAACCACATTTACCAAGTAAGAAAAGGGAGGAAAGGTGTGGAGGCAGAAAATGTTAGAAAGTCACAGATGAGGAAACAAGATATAAAGCACACTTTTCTTTTGCTTTGTAAAATCCATCTGCAAGCTTTGGGGACAAATCGAGGAGGAAAGATGTTGAGAAAGGGAAAAAAAAGAGAGAAGAGAAGGAGTCGGAGGGTGGGGGTCAAGAGCTCAATCTATCCCTTAGATGAAAAGCAAACGGCAATCGGTGCGGCACAAACATGCGTGTCATCCCCTGGAATTGGCTGGCGGTTGGTGGCTCATCAGGGTCCTTCTTTCTCTTTTTCTGTGCAAATGGGGGAGAGATGGAGGTGGAGAATGAGCAAGAGAGAGGCAGACATTTATATTTCATTGGACTGGATGCTGTGATGCCAGTTAAACTGATGTTGCAGCTCTCCAGAGGAAGGAGAGTGGAGGCAGTAGAGGAGGGAGAAGAGTGGGGAAAGAAAAAAAGGAAAAGGGTAAGAGATGAGTGAAAAAGCAAGAGAGAGCAGAGAGGAGGGAGGGAGCATGAGAGGTTAATCTAGAACAAATATCCATAGTGACAGAACAAGAGGACCGGATGCAGCGAGTTGTTACTGGGAGTGGATAAGAGGGGATTTACACAGCGAGCGAAGAAGGAGGGAGCGAAATTGGAAAACAGAGGGGCAGACGCAGAAAGAGAGACAACAAAGACGAGGGCAAGGAGAGACATGAGGAGAGGGAGACAGAACATGAAGAAGTGGTGACAGACTCAAGAGAGAGCAACAGTAAAAGTATGAAAGAGGGAGAGAATGAAAAAGAGGATGTTGAGTTGATGGAAGAACATGAGAGCAATTGAAAAGACAGGGACAAATGTATAGAGACACAAGTGGAAAAAGTGGAAGGAGGCAGAGGGAGAAGAGAGTGGTATAGCCTATATGGAGCCTGTCACACACAAAGTAAAGCCGAGTGCAGAGCAGATGAAGACAGAATAAGATGGTGAAGTTTCTTGATCCTCTAGTGCCATTCGAAGGTATTAAAGGCTGAGCTGAAAGTCGATAAGAAAGCTCTGGTCAAAAGAGTCAGGTTTTTACAGGAGGAGATGAAGACCACAAATCACTGCATCCTCCATCCCCTTGTCATCAAGGGTGCGGGTTTACCACTTTATTACCAGACCTGTGATCAATAGGAAAAAAGATAAATGATAAGAGATAATCCATAATGGAGAAAGATCAGAGTGTAAAATAGTTACTATTACTAATTAAATCCTTATCATCACCACCAGTGCATTTACAGGCACATATAACAAGGTTACTGACAGTTCTCTGCAGTAACCTGCTGTCTTAAAGCATCTTTAATTTTTTTTTTTTTTTTTTTGGGGGGGGGGGGGGGGCTTTGGGACAACGGAACAAGTTATGAGCCCAATATTAACATATTATCATCTTATTTAGTTGATATGGTAATGTGTTATCAAACATTTGCTTAGTTACACACCCACCAGACAAAGACCAACATTAGCACAATTAAGAGCCTCCTGATGAATGTAAGTCCAATATTCACTCACCTCTTATCTCTCTTTAGGTCTCAACAAACTCCTGAGGGAAATATCCATCTCTTCAGTGGTTAACTGTTCCACCTTTTTTTCCCTGAAAACAGTTGACTGCTATGGCAGGAGAAGGTGGTTAAGAGTGAACTGAAACAGTAAAGTTTCAGGCCATAAAACTGAAACAATGAGCTGAAAGAGGCTAAAATTCAGTCATGCCTAAGAAAAACTGCAAGGTTGGGTGATTATTATCAGTGGATATGTCACTGTGAGTGACTATTTTCATATCATAAGTAGTTTTTTGATCAATATCTTATATAGAAATATTGATTAGTGCATTAAATGTTGTGTCAATGAGAAACACAGGGTTTCTGATCATTTTTTCATGAGTACACAATGTGGCAGGATAAAAGGACTATTATTAGACATAGTAATCCATCATGGTATTTCCCCAGTCCCACAGCATTTACCTGTTGTTCACCCTGTCCAGTCTTGAGCAAACCAGTGAGATGGCCATCCTGAGTGCCAACATGCATTTTTGGAGTATTTTTGACTTTCTGTGTACTCAAGAGTCCCAGAGTGCAGGCATCACTGGGTACTATTACTATGGTCACAACATTTTCTATGCCCTTAACAAGTCACACATTCCTGGAAGCCATGTTTTGTATCATGCATTTAAGGAACATCATTACACTAAGGTGTGACTTAAAATGAGCTAAATGTCTTTGAGCTTTCAAAATGTTACCTTCCTCAGATATATGCACATGCACAAGGTCAAGGTCAGAGGAAAACATTCTTAAAATACTCATGATCTTACAATGACCGCTTGGATATTGTTCACTTCTCCTTTTACCCACTGTTGCAATTTTCTATCTCTTAAACTTGAATAGTGCTTACTTTGAAAGACTGTCCTCTCTGGAAAAAAAAACTGAAGCAACAGCCATTACACACTGTGGCAACTGGAACCTCTCCATCTATTTTCCTGTTTGGAAGTGTATTTGTGTTGTTACCGTCAATAACTGTCCAAATATAGATGACTAAATCATCAACATTAAATGGTTCTGTTGTACCTTTAGAATAAAAGAGAAATGGGTTCTACAATTTTCCACTGAGAGTGAACAATTATGTGGAGGGACAATGCATCACAGAAAAAAAGAGATGACCACTTTCTCTGCTGTAACAAACTCAGATGCGGTGCAGTCACAGAAATTGTCTTTTCTTTGTTTTTAAATTATTACTGCTCCTTTTCCATCTCCCTTGCTGCTACTATGGTGTCAATGTCACTACAATTTTCTTAACTACATTTGTAAACCACAGTTGAATGCAAATACATTGCACCTGTTCTCTGAGGGTTGTTGAAAATAATTAACAGTGCAAGAGTATCTGCAGGTGGATTTTTCCTTTCTCTTGCCCACCCATCCCTCTTTGTAAAAGCAAATATCCTCCATGTGGGATTTTCTCATTAATTTCACTGTGGAATTAGTTGTGACAGAACAGAGGGAGACTGAGTAACAAACAGACAGACAAACAGATGACCAACTAGACAGAGGGAATGGAGAGACAGATGTGGACAGATAGGGATGAGGAGGGAAGAGGGAGACAGATGGAAAGATGTAGATAAATGGAGACAAGAAGTCAGTGAGGATATTGGAGCATTTGGCCTTGAGCCTGAATCAACACAGAAAGCTGACAGCTATATCTGTAAGCTTTATTAACATGGTGAGATTTAAATCCATGCATGCACACACACCTGGAGATGTATACACACACACATACATTAGAGCTAAGGTATACTTGGGAATATGAAAGAAGAGGTTTACTTGCCACATAGAAATTAGCTAATTCTGAGATGAAGCCAAGATTACCAGGCAATGAGTGTGTGTGTCTGTCTGTCTGTGTGTGTCTACAGGTGGGAATTAGCACTCATGTCTAAATGTGTGAAATCAGGTATCCAGGTTCATCATTTATATCCCGCAGCAGATGTTTTGAAAGACAACCTTGATGTGCATGCGCGCTACACACACACACACACACACACACAGACAGAGCAAGCCAATTCTGATGGCTCTCTAAAGTAGACAGAAGATACCAAAAAAAGACTAACAGATAAGTAACAAACAAGTAAATAAACAAGTCAGGAAGGAAAAGAAAGTAAGACAGCAGTGTTAGTTAGTAGAGTCAGTTCAAATTTTGGTGTAGATTTAGCTACAGTGTAATATGGGTTTTACATCAAAAGAGTGTTGTAAAACAGCTGGGTGTAAACTTTAGCGCAGTTATATTCAAACATGATTGATAAAATGCTAAAAGAATGAGAATTAAACAACCTTCACCTCTAATATCTGCTGTAAATCAGGACTACACACTGTGGTGCTCTCCATGGTGCTGATCCTTTAGCTGTCAGCAGCAGTGGAGCTGTCCATGGGGTCTACTGCCCTGTATGTAATAGTTACCACAAGCAGGAATTCAAGCAATAACAACCATGTCTAATCATTATTTTTATCTATTTGTTAAGCTTCTCAGTCTGCTCTTTGTGCTCTTTTGTGCGACATAAAGTGACCTCGGCCAGGTCTTGTTTGGCCACTATTGCTCGCAGAAGTGTTGATATGAGTGTTTTGTATGTATTTACCTGTACTTTTTGTTTCACAAACTATTATGTAAGTGTCATGAAACTATTACACTCATTTATTGTTGAACTAATTTCTTAATCACTCTGGATGAGAATTCCTGAAAAGGTAACACGTAAAACACCCAGTAAGCAGATATTTCAACAGGCATAAAATTCTTCACTTGATGGTAACTTCCCTTGGCTCTACACAAGCGCAGGACGTAAAATTTACCAAACTTTGTGAGAGTGTTTGTGTGTCTGTGTGTGTGAGAGAGAGAGATAGAGAGAGAGAGAATGAGAGAGAGAGAGAGAGAGAGAGATAAAGAGAGAAAGGGAGTGAGAGACGTGGCAGCTGGTTGACACAGTGGGCACTAGGATGGGTATTCTGTCAGAGTTGGGAAGTGACATCACCTGTCGCAATGTTTAATTAACACCTTGGAGTGTGTGTGTGTGTGTGTGTGTGTGTGTGTGTCTGTCTGTGTATGTGTATGTGTGTGTGCGCGCAGTCTATCTTTTGTGCAAACCTGTGTGTGCTTATTTGTGTGTGTGTGTGTGTGGATTAACTAGCACAGTGATATGTGCATGTGTTACGTGCACATGTTTTTAATCTATGTAGGTGGTGTCACCATCAATACAAACATGCCTGTGTGCATTTCTGTGTGTGTAGGTACCTTATCTCATGTTTATGGAGATGTGTAGCACAGTGCGTTGCATGTGTGACTGTGAGGTAATTTTTATGCGTGTGCATGTCATGGTACATACCTAGCTGTGGGTGTGTGTGTGTGTGTGGGTGGGTGTGTGCGCGTGTCAATGACAGCTGAGGTCACTCCTGGGGGGTTTAATCTGGACTCCCATCAGGAAGTGGGATGGCTTCAGCTGGTCTGATTGGAATTTCCGTCGGCAACCCAGAGGTTCACCAGCTGTACCGATGATACGCTTCCTGTTAACTGTGGAATCCTCTCCCTCTCTACACATCCCTGCGCACCTGCTTTTACACTGCCAAAGGCTTATACATAGACATGCACACTGAGTCATTCACTTTTCCCTCATTATCAGCAGTGAATTGGACCTTCGGGCCAGCCTCCTGTCACATTAGAGTGCTGATTAGATTCTCACACTTCTTGCTCACCCTCTCCTGGCCTCATGCACCTCTGTTGTGTGGAGGCACAAGAAACTTGACTCAGTTGGGTTAAGTTCAGCAATTATAGTGATAATATGATTATATACTTAGCCTTTTGCAACCACAGGCATCTCAAAGGTCAAAGTTGCTTTACGTATATTGTAACATCTATATCTAGAGTTGTTGCTTTGTTTCCCTGGTCATTTGCTTTATCTTAAGGGAGATCAGAACAGCCGAGCATTTCTTCATATTTCTTTCTTATGATAAGCAGTTTCAAGATCCTCCATTGGTGTTTTGTCAGGCGTCTCTCTCCTAGGTCCAAGTAAAGTTTGTAGTATCAGTTCAAATCTGGAGAATACATAAAATTTGGGCTGGTTTACATAATAGATATATTGTGTAAATACTCTCCAGCATTCGACATTCAAAGCATTCACATCTACATCTTTTATTTCACCATCTTATTATTATTAGCTTCCTCTCCCCCAGTGTTTATTCTGTTTGTTTCTTGAGCACTTGCATTAGTATTTTCCCAGGCTCAAAACTATGGCCACACATGTTTGGTGCAATTTTTTGGTCCCACAAATTCGAGACATTTTTTATTGGCACTCGTTAATGAAAGGGAATGCCTAAAATGCAAACATCCATTGATCGGATTTAGACAGAGTGACTCTTTCACGATCACCGCAGGTCAAAAGGGTAGAGTATGATATTTGTCATGTGGGACAGGGTTTTCTATGAAAGAAAGATATTTCCTCTCCTGCTTGCATGCACTTTTCATCCTGACCTAGCACTTCTCCTCTTATTCTGATGTTTTTTCTTCTTGTCTTCACTGCGGTTTGGCTAGCCCCATCATCCAGGGCCCTGTGAGCAATGCATTAATCACAAGCCTCTCACACACATATGGACCTACACTTGAACATGTACATTCAAGCCCACACACAATTTGTTATAATACACACATACACACATGTAAATGCAATTCTAAATACAGATACATTTATATGAACTCATGTATTCATATACCTAAACACAAGCACACAAATGTTAAATGGCCTTAGTATAAAACACACTTACAGCTGCATGTAAGCACACAACCTGAGCACAGATAGTAGATTGGAAAATTCAATCCTCTTCAGCATAGTTTCATATTCATTTTATAGCCACATAGAACGCTTCCACTTCGGGTGAAGATGTAAAATGAAAAACAGCTCCTGACATTTACAACTTGTGCACAAACTTTGGTGCAGCAATGAAAAGTAACACAATCAATAGATGAAAAATATGCTGAACAGTCTATACATTATCATATACAACTGTTAGGTTTCTGCAGATTCGCTATAGCCCATTGTGTAAGGCAAGTGGTAACTACCACACAGCTGAAGGTTAAAGCCAGTGAGGAAGTACCGTCGGCTGGTATCTCTGCACCCTCAATAGAGAGGCACATAAAGTCATTTCTCTTGGAAAACATCAGTCATATCCCATTAAACATATGGCTGTAGCAGCACTAATAAACCTCAGCGGAATGAAGTCTAGTTGGGGCACAACTTTGATTCACTTGCTCCAAAATAAAGAAATTAAGCATAAATACGTTTTGAGAGTTCAAACACTTTAATAAAATCACTGTTAATGTCATCGCTTTCAACGCCATTTCACTAATTTAGATAGTATGCAGTGAGGACTTTAACACATTCTAGCACCCAGGAGGTTATGTTATCTGATATTATAAGGTAAATTACTCCACAAAACACAGAGGCAGGTATGCAGCTGGTTGTAGCAATTATCCTGATATTGTCACGGGCCTATACTGTTTTATCATGTAAAACATCAACACATATAGTACCCAATGCTCAAGCGAGCTACTGAACCATTGTTTCAATCACGATTTATATCTGCCAATATGAAATGCCTCAGAAGCAGGATGACCATAGAATATCTCGATATTTACTTTTAGCATTTGGCTTAGGCCTACTGGCATTTCAACCCTAACTG
Organism: Lates japonicus; assembly: GCA_033238685.1. Taxonomy (NCBI): domain Eukaryota; kingdom Metazoa; phylum Chordata; class Actinopteri; family Centropomidae; genus Lates; species Lates japonicus. The sequence continues at coordinate 137,995 of BRZM01001290.1, read as the reverse complement.
ATGCAGCTTCAGCAGTCTATTTCCTTACACCCACCCCTACATGATGTTTTCAAGTAAAGAGCTGGCGTGACACACAACCAGTATTGTAGTAGCACTCTTTATATCTACCTTATTTTACATGTAATTTAAACAGTTCTAGGACCACTAATAAGTAACAGATGGATTATACATTTGTTTTTAGTTAATCGATATAGACCGCGTAGAATCCATATGCTGCAGAGCTTTCATTTTGTCATACTGATCAACCAGCCATCCTCTATCCTCACCACCTGTTTCCTAGTAAAATTTTGAGGCAATCCCCTTCAATAAATTGGGTAAAACGTGATGCAATACCCATAGCCTTAGGTCTCAGTCTGTTACCAGTTCCAACCTATTTACAGACCTTACACAGACAACTTCATCCACAGCTAGTTCACCCTAGGCTGAATTTTTGGAGGAAAAAGTTGTAGGACTTTGGTGGAAACAGAAAACTAGGCACAAATCCACAATGGGAGGATCAGGGCCTCAGTAGACTGCTTAGTAGCCCAGGATTTTCAGACTTGAGCACTAAGCAGCCTCTGGGCCAGCTATCATTGTGCTGGCCTGAACATTGACTTAATTAACAGCGCTAAGGCTCCCAGGTCATTATCAAGGGTGAGGTTTTTTTTTTCAATCCTGCTCTAGTTTTACTCCTCAGTTTGGATTTGTATAGACTGCCCTCGGTCTATAATCATGCTGCTCTAACTCTGCTGCATCTGAATAATATTTTTTGCTTAAGGTCAAAGATCCTGCTGCATCTCAGCTCAGTCTCAAGGGCATAATAGATTAAAAGCGCAGTCAGTCAGTAGTTGAATAGCAGCATTGGCCCAGGGCCATGTAAATATAGATTTTTTATTTTGGCATGAAGGCTCACCAACTTCATATCACTCTACTGAAGGCTAATTTAAAGACAACAAAAAGCGAGAACGAGGAGAGATCAAATGCAACCCCCAAGAGGAACCAGGAAGAAACAACTGACATTTAAACGAACCGCTCAGCTGGGATAGTATTATGGAGCTAAGCTGAAGCACATCAGCTGTTCAAACACTTCAGTGGAATGGCTTGTCTAAGTAGCTTGATTCATGATATTTAAGCACTCTCAGCTATTGGAGGTGACTGGGTCAGGGTGTAACTACAAAGAAAGTAGTTTCTATAGGATTGAAACATTCATGTAAGATTTGGACTTCTTGGGCTGAAACAAAGTAGTACTTTATAGTCTATAATCTCCATGAATTCGAACAGTTGTTCAGACAGTGTTAAGAATTCCCTTCTTGTGGTTTCAAGCTCTTTAAAAGCCATAATTGAGACTAAAATGTTACCACAGCATATATTACACAAAGCTAATTAACTCATTTTGAAAATATGTATTGGTTGTGTAGCTAATGTAAATGAGCTTTTTCACAAGAATGTGTATGTGTTGCTTGGTGAGTGTGTATGCAACCTAAGTGAGGTGGGCCCCTGCTTAAGTGCAATTAACAGCATAAAGGCATAAAAGCGTTCGCAGCCCTTCAGTCACTTATGAATTTTCCATCAAGAATGAGTGTGTGATGTCTTCTTCTGTAATTACAATTGCTGCGCATGTGGATGATGGGAATGTGTAAAATTAATATACAATATAATGATTGTAGCCTAGAGTGTAAGAAAGAAAGGCATACATATGGGTATTTAGGGTTATTTTCAACCAGAGAGGTAAATCAGCAAACAATAATACTGTCAAATACATATAATATAATCAACAAGTGTAAATGTGATTATGTGTCAGTAATTTAAAGACTTTTACACACATACACATTTATGCATAAGTAATCCAATAATATTTCCGCATTAATGGACATAGGACAGGAATAAAAAAGGAATAGGCTGACAGTGAAAAGAAAAGTGTTATATCTTTCATTGGTTTAAAATGTTTCTATTAGGTTATTAGGTTAGTTATTAGGATTTAGGTTTTATTAGGTTATTCTCTCGACTATAAATGTACTTTAAAAAGAAGTGAATAAAACAAGCCAAACATATATTAAAAATGATCAGAGCAATAAACAGAGAAGTCTGAACAGGTGGGTCTTGGGCTGCTTTTTAAAAATGTCCACAGATCTTAATTCAGTGGGTTTCCAAAGTCTAGAGCCCACAACCCAAAAGCACAAAACCAAGCACCTTTGATTTAAGTTTTGGAGTGAGGGTACAGCAACAAGCCCTGGGCTGTGGTTACTCTATAATGTAAAGGGAGCTTCCCCACCATACAAAGCTTTCAAAATGTAAAGTTTTGAATTGAATTCAGAGTAGGTGATAAAAAGAGAAAGAATGACATGGATAAAAGCAGGACTGAGGGAGACACAAAAAGAAAGAAAGACACAATGAGAAAGAAGGAAAGTCATAGCGGTGTACGAAGACCAAGTAGCTCTCAGGCTGCTAGCTAGCTCGATAAAAGACAGGTCTTAAACTGTGCAAGGTCAACCAGCACAACAACACACCACTAACACCACCCATCTCTTCGTCTTTTCTCTTTTTTTGTCTTGCTTTCACTGCTGCATCTCTACCTGTCTGCCTCTCTCAATCCTCCTCCTGCAACACAACACTGCCTTCTAGAAATGCAGGGTTGAATGTTGTCGGCAAGGTCAAATGTGTTTTGACAAATCGCTCAATTTATTAAATGATGAGATTAATATTTTACACAGCATGTAAATATACAAGGTAAATCCACATTCAATTTGCATGCACAATATCCTGATGATACTGTAGATGGCCCAGTTGCAAGCCTTTTTTGGCTTATGACCCTTAAAACAAGAGGTGTCTATTGCCGATATCGCTTCAATTGTGACCAGATCAGGCCTTTGGGTGAGAAATTGACTTGTGTGTTTATGCTTTTGTGACTTAACAGATTTAACTGGGCATCCTTAACTTCTCAATATAACGTTTATTTATTTCTGGCTTATTTCCTCTAATTTTAATGTAAAAGCCACGTTGAATTTCCTTTTTGTATGACAAATTATAAATAATACATAAAGTCTGCTTTTCCTTTCCATAGTCAGCATTATACCTATAACTTTCAATCGGATTAGAACACACAAAACAGTTAACTTTTGCAAATAAATCTCTTGTAGATTCAAAATTGAAACTGATTTGAAGCCAAAAGACTGGAATCTATAAATTTATCTAGGTGATATTTTTTATGCGTTACATTAACAGAAGCAGGTCTCGTGCAGCTGGTATAGCATGAACATATGGCTGCAACACACACACACATACACCAAAAAACACACACACTCAGCACCATCTCAAGGAGCTCAACCGCAGACAGAGCTACTTTGCAGTCATATTCTTCATTATATAACTATAATTACAGGATATTAAATGTTGCATAATTAAAAACATCAACTCTAAGTCATGATATATGGTGCCCTATTGTTTCAGCTTTCTATTAATAGCTTGTTAAGCAATAGGCTTAGTGTGGTTCTTAGTCAATTGAGTGATTGCAAACCCAAGGAAGTTGTTTTGGAAGAGTAAACTGAGCTGATTGTCAGAGAGTTTAACCAACTGAGACCAAAAGACAGAGGGAGAAAGGCCGTCCTAGTCACACAGGCAACTAAGACTGAGAGCCTGACCTCTACTCTGACCAACTAGTTACAAGTTTAGTTTGGAGACCTTCTTGTGGCACTGTAAAATGTATCTATTTAACCAGACTGTAAATAGCATTGTGTTTTTCTACATAGTGTGCTGGGTTATTTATCCATCCACTCTTGGCATCATCTGAAAACCATGAGGGAAGATCTATAAGTCAGAGCCTGGAACCTTCCTAAACTTGACAACAACTCGATTGGAAACGTTATCTTGCGACCAAGCGGTGACAGGAGTTTTATAATTAAGGAAAATGGGGCCTAGTTCATTTAGTACAGCAATGAGGCGCTCTTAAAAAGCAGATCACAAGATTTGTTTGCACGATGAGTCATATATGAAATGCTGCCCTAACACATGGGTGGACTGCGATTAAGTGTGTATATTACTTTTGGGAAATACTGTTCAATTACACTAATTGGGGAAAAAAAAGTTCTTAATTTCAAATGCTGCCTGAGGAATACTGTCTGTCAGTCTTGTTTGTTATTTAGTCTCCATCTTGTAGGTTCTATTATCATAGACCAAAAAGACTTTATTGCAAATGTGGCTCCAGGTAAAATTGGCTTCAATGCTTGCAAAGCTGTGAGTAGTATTACAGCTCATTTTATAAGTACTCACTCACTAACATCCACAGTGACACTGTCAAATACCCATCATTGTGTTAATTAAATTAATCAGCTTGCTATCATATAAATGATGCAAACACTATGTTAGATGTGCTGATATGATTGCACAGGTTATCAGGGTTTTAAGTAGGCATGTAAATGTATTTACTAGGGAAGTGACATTGACGAATAACAGGGAGGTCATTCTTCAGGACCATCTCACGCCCTATCTTTTAGTGCAATAGCAGTGATGTTAAGCTGCTCCCCAGTGCTCTATGCATCATTGGGTAAATCCACTGGGGCTACAGCGGTCTTATAATCATTAGACAACTCCACTTATTAGCGAATAGGAACTGGATTTACCAATACATACAAGCTTGATCACCCACTGGGTGAAAGACTTCTTTCTGAATCCTAGGTCCCAGGTTTACAATTTACATCAGATTTTGCCCCAAGGCTCCTAGTGGGTTAACTAGCCCAGAACCGGGGCAGCTATTATGTACAGATTACACTATTGAGAACACTATAATTTTGTATGGACTGGCTTAAGATGCATGCTGCAGCGTTTTACAGTTAAACCTCCTCTTGCCAGTAGCAACCACTACCTTCCACTCAACACTTTAACTGACATTAGAGTATTTTCGGACCAAAACAGGTCTAGGGACTCCTATACTCACGAGTCAGGGAGGACTATGTATCCTCAAAGGGCTTTTTCTGGTTGCATTCACATCACCAATGAACACTGAGACCATAAACTGACCCAGCGGTTGGTACCGACTTATCAAAATTGTTGTGTTTTATTCCATTTTTTAAAGTTATAAACTGTTTTACACAGTTAGTAATGTTTTACAGGTTTTTAAAATGAGTTAGTGGTGCTGTATTGGCTCGTGTATGTCTGTTCCAGTCTGGATCAGCTGTTGTTGTTATTGAAGACAATGTGCAAAGATTCTAATCTTAAGTCTTCACATCCAGTCACTATGATCATTCATACTTGATTTCTTAAATGTGTTTGTGACTGACATCGACAACCAATGGCACATCCTTGTGTATTTGTCTGAGAGAAACACTATTTCTCGTAAGCAGATTTACCTGAAGTTATTTTGTTTTATAAAAGTTCACTCCTCAGTTCCTCCTTGGACTATATACAGTCTGTACTGCCCAGCCATCCCCATCCAGATCATCTCAACTCTGCTCTTTTTTCTTCATTTTCTGTGCAAATTACTCTGCATATCAACAGTACAAGCTGCTGCTTACTGTCCATGTTTGTTTGGTAGAGGAACTTGTGACATTTAGCATCCTACTTGAGATTTTGCAGGGTTGTCTACTGCCAGAACTCCAGTGGGTTACTGACAGAGTCATTCCATTATGTTGTCTATATTCCTCAGTTGTAAAGGTTCTTCTCCCCTCCTGACTATTAAAGACCAAAATCTGTATGAGTTAGTAGAACAGTATTAATGTGTGGTTTGTTTAGTCTTTATGTAGGTTCCAGCCTAGTCTTAGGTTTGCTTAAACAATTTGTGGAGTGTATCTAAGTTGGTACTTATGAATACAGTTTCTTTTTAATCTACTAATTTGTTTCTACTTTGCAATTCTGACAGAGCTGGCTTTACTCAGAGTTCAGTCAAATCTTCCTGTAGTAGTCTAACTTCTTGACTTTCCCTTTCTCTCAGCCATCTGTCTCCTTTCATTGGATCCTCCCGAGGTCTCAGCATTCCCTTTGTGCTGTTTTGGGCGCCACATAAACCAATTTATTTGTGATGTCAAACGTCAGCCTTGGGACATATGGCAGAGGAAGGGTAAGGAGATGTAAAGAAGATAGGCGGTAGGAAGTACAAAAGGGTGAACATATCAAGAAATGAGAAGGGAAATAAATGAGGCAGGTTGCAGGTTCTATGTGAGGACATATCAGTGTGTGCATCCTGTGTGTGTGTGTGTGAGTGAGTGCACGCGTCATTTAGCATCAGTGCGTTGTTCGCCAGGTCCGCATTTCCCACAAGGCCATGCATGAGCGGGCTAGCGGCTGGTCCCCAGGGACGATGACAACGGCAGTTCCATTGTTGCCGCTGTGATATATTGCTAGGAAACCCCTGGGGGCAGGAACCACTGATTTAGACATCAAATTAAGGCTGAAGACACACACACGGACGCACACACACCACCTAATAGGTGCACACGTGCAAGATGCTTCCTGAGGCACACATACACACAAATTGATGTTGATTTACAGGTGTGCACACACACACACACACACATGAAAAGAATAAGGATTTGCCACTAGCTTATACTCTCTCACACACCTGCACATCCACGTTCTCACATGCAGACATAAATATTCACACTTTTATATTACACATACGCTGAGTCTCTGCAGACTCTGACACTGAATAAGAATGCAGACACATTGCATTGCTCACAATTTGTGGTTGATTTTTTTTTTTTTGTGGTGAAGAAAACACACACACACACACACATCATCATAAACTTAGATACTGGTCACTTTTTCTCTTGCCTCTTTCTCTTCATTCTTTTGCACATTCACACACTCAGAACACAAAAACATCACATATAATTTAATACATGATGTCTTTGATTGGTATACATCCTGAGACTTTGCTGTTAGACTGAATTAGTGAGTACTAAACATATTTGACAGGCATACAATGCACTAATACAAGTAGGTGGGTTAAATAGTTCTTGTAGGGACCGACTACCATTTAAAGTTATTATTGAAATTGTAATTGAGTTATATTACATGAGGTCACCACTTTCAACATAAACAGTAACAATTATAAACGAAGTGACTATGAGTCAATATTTGCAGTGTTGTTTACTCCAGAGCCTCTTCTTGAATTTACATCCACTTTTTAAGCTTGATTGTTCGGTGTGTTATCAGTGACAAAATGCAATAGTGTATCATACAGGAATGTAACAGGACCCACACAGTTTGGTATCAGGTCTTAGCATCTGTTCTCGCATCACACGTCCAGGTCATGGTCCACTTCTCTATGTGTACATCTGCCACCACAGGCAGCTTAACATCTCCTTCCCCTGTCCCCCCACTTCCAAACCCTCAGATTCCACTGAGAACGTTTTCATATTTCTCGTCATATTATCAGCAAATCATCAAAAAACATTCACTTATTCACATTCACATTTATTATCCTATAAACCAGTATTTTTGCTCTTCTCCTTATCCTTTTTTTATTGATTTATTTTTGTATTTGTTTTTGTTTTTTTCTGCTGCTCTTGGAAGTATTACCTCTCTACTTTAACGCTAACCTTTGCACTTCTTGTTTGTAATTACACCAAAAATCTTAACTGTAAACAACACACAGCTACCAATTACCACATAAAATAATAATTTTGAGACCCAGACATGACCCATGTGATTGAAGATGAAAGAGCCAACATTCATGAATGTCAGCCTCTGTCTTTAATTAAGTTGAAAGACAGGGTAGTTACTGTGAATACCCATCTCCAAATAATGTTGCCACAATTGATATTTACTCCACTTTTCCTTCAGATAGTTAAGATTTCAGTAGTATTTTTGTGTCCTGCATTAAAACTGGATTTGCCGTCTTGCCGTGCCTCATGTTTGTGTATGTGCATATAATATATATGCATATAATCGATCTATCAGTCAATACTTCCCACATTGATCTGATTATCCCTCAGCATCAGATGCAGTTGTGAGTTAGCAAATGATGAGATGGATTGAGTGGTAATCAGATGAAAGGCAGTTGTGCACACCACTGAATGAGCAATAACAGTGCTGAGCTATCTAGCATAGCATTTAACAACAACAAGGTTAAGGCTCTTGTAATAATAACATGGTCCTAAAGTTTTAGCAGTTCTGCAAATGGAGCCACTCAGTTCACATAAAAATAGAGCTTCTACCAAGGCCACGGAGATTGATTTGCAGTGTCACATATGACTTAATGGAAATGACACTGCTAGCTAAAATGTGTTAATTGCAGAAAGGCAACAGATTCTGGCTAAAGACTCTGACAGTGAGCCAAGACGCATATTAAAAAGGGAAATAAGAATCATTAAAAGAAAAACCTTTCTGGTGAATGATTACATGTGAGAAGACCAGACTTGAGGGTAATTTTTCTGTGTATTTCTCCCTCAGTCCTTCCCTATCCCTCTCTCTGTTTGATTGTGTTCATCAGTAAAATACAGTCATCTGCAGTGGCTTGAGTAATTCCCAGTAGATGTCTTCCCTCAAATTGAAAATAAAAATTTTGTCCCCAGGCCACTGAGTTCTCAATGAGTTTTATGTTACAACTTAACAGCTCTGTACTCTTAATAATCAGATATGAATTTGCTATAGAAAAGGTAGCCCTTTATGACAATTACCTAGCAACTCCATTATACTACTACCACTACTACACTCTCCATTGGCCTTTTTACTTCTTGTAGTATAATGTTGGAAGATACAGATGGAACTGCTTGGGAGGAACAGGTGAAATGACATGGAATAAACAATATAACCACTGGATGTCTGCTGTCTGCCTCAGACTTAGTGGAACATGTGGGAAGGTGAAGTGAAATGGGAGTTCTGGTGCACTAGGGCCCAGCATTGTGCTTGATACTACGGAGGAGAATGAAGAGGTGGGAGGAGAGTGGGACGGTGCAAGGATATGAAAGGCATGTGTGGTAAATTGACTGTGAAGGTGAGTGAGTGGGGTGAAAAGGTGCATAGTGGGTGATATACCCAACAGTGAAGCACGCTGATTGGATAATTGGGTGACTGGACCACACCAGCATCGCTCCCAAGGAGGGAAAAAAGGAAATGGAGAGCTGTGTGTAAGAATGTGCAGCCCTGGGAGGTCAGAGGAGTAGTATAGCATGAGATTCTTTCTCACAGAAATTTCATCTTGAACTGTAATTACTGTATGAGTCACATCTATCACATGTCTATCCATCCTGGAAGAGGGATTCCTCTTCTGCTGCTCCCGCCGAGATGTCTTCCTTTTTCCCTCATTAAAAGTTTTATTACAGCAGTTTTCACACATCTGCGTTGCACTGGCATTTTGGTTGTTTAGACTGGGGGGAAATTCATTTTTTACAGCACTATCCAACAGTTAACACATATCATCACATGACCATGACAGGCAGAAATACATAAACACAACCCACCAGCACATAAAAGCGACCGGTAACACAACATGACAGTAAGACACAGAGCCCATGACAGTGATGGGTAAAACAGCACGAGGACAAGATGCTAAGTGAGTCACCCTGTTGAGAGCTGCCGTGTCTGCGGGTACCAGGCTTTTGCCAGTGCGAGCCCTTCTGCACCTCAGGGACCTGTACCTGCGCCCAGAGGGCATAACAGTGAAGTGTCAAATTCAGAAATTTTTGAAAGATTGCATTTCAGTATAAATCATGCATCATCAAGGGTGAAATAACCCACTGACCTTCTCTCAGATCATAAACTGAATGTCAAGCACAAGATTTCACAAAAAACTTATTAATTTAAACCCATTAATGCTACTGATGATGTCCTGTTTATGTCTGCAAAAGCAATACTTTTGACACAGCAGGGGCTAAACTTTGAAGTCATCTCTGTCACTCACGTAGTGAAAGATGGCACGACATGCATTTTAAATAACCACAGGTCGACACAAGCGCCTCCTTTCCTTGACAATATGAGCATTTTTGTCTCACGACCCTAGACCTGTCATTGCTCTAGCTGCACCATAAAGAATTACTTCAAAAATGCCGCAGGGAATTTAAATTGCAAATTTAAGATGCAAAATTCTAATCTCGACTCTTATTAGTGGAGTACATAGATCTGAAACTTGACTTGGGTGAAACTTGACCAGAGCCATACATTACAGAGTTGTGCAGGGTGTCTCATAATTAAAGTGTCCTCGTGTGTATGTGGGGATACAAAAGCTTGTTTACAATATGTGTTCAAGTACACTTGATTGAATATGTACACATAGTACACATGTATGCTTTGTGAGACTGGGCTGCAGTTTCTACTTGATTTTTGATTTTTTAAGTGTGTGTTTGGGTATATACTTATATATGACTCAGCACGCAAGTGTCTGTGTGTGTGTTTGTGTATAGTGTAGATGCCTATTTGAAGTACTGGCTGGGGCTGAGCAGGTCTATCAGGTCTTTGCTGATTCAGCACTCCACAGTACAGAAAGAGAATTATGGACTGGACACATGCACACACACACACACACACACACACACACAGAGACTTTCTGCTGCCAACTCAACCTAAAGCATGCACACTTAAATGGACACTATCTCAATCTTCACGTATACAGAGACACACATTTAAAGAAACTGCACACATACATGCAAGCAGACGCTACACTACACAAATACACACATGCACACACACACACACTTCTGGAGCACACACCTAATGGAAATGGGATTAGATGTAGCACCAGTTATTACAGGAAAGTGGTTTGTAACTCTTAGCTCGCACAGGTCACACTGTCCCCATTGACATGTTGTGTATGAGTGTGTGTGTTTGTAAGAGACAGGAAGAGATGTAGGTGTGTCTGTATGCTGTGTGCATTATGCATTATGTCCTTGTAAAGTGTAAATATGTGTAGTATGTGCATATGTTGATTTGTGTTGTGTGTACATCAGAGAGCTTGATTTCCACAGTCAGTCATAACAGCTGTTTTATCCCAAACAAAGCAAATTAATGTCTTGCTGCATCATTAAGAGAACTATAGTTTTCTGGTTACCTGTGATCACTTAGTATTTAAATTACCTATTGGGAAATGTAGGAAAAATATAGAAAAATATGTCAGCCTTTGCTGGTTTCATAATAAAATGGCATTTGCAGCATGAAACGTGGATTTTTATCTTTAGGCTATTTTTGGTGTGTATGAAATTGAATTGTGTACCATGTGTGACAAAAACTAATTGAGACAAGAGAGGTCAGTCAAGTATAACTTGACATGCCTGCACAGTCCCGAGGTGATTTACAAAATAAGGAAAACACCAGTGTGGGTGGACCATGTAATATGTAGGAGCTTTCAGTAGCAAAGTGTGACCCAAGGAGTTTCCACATTTTGGCTGAACACGCATATAAGAATTTATAATCTGCTAAGATGTATACTTTCCCATATTTAAATTTGTTTGACACAGCAAATATTACATATGTTGCTCCTGCCTATACTTAAAAGTGCTGAGTTGTTGAACAGTAATTAGCTTGTGGGAGAATCTAAGTAAATAACTGTATATAATATAGTTAATATGGAAATCCCTGCCAGAAGTTAACAACATAACATTACTCTGCAAATCAGATGTAATAAGACATTTAATTTTGGCTAGACCGGTGACATGGTTTGTTCCAGCTAATGTAAAATGTGCAGTAAAACGAACAGACATCATTGCAAAATTTAATGTACTCTAAAAAGGCTAATCATATTTGTTTGTGCCATGTCACATGTACACACATGCGCACACTCTATGTACACGATTGCATATATGTGTACTTAAATATGCAGTGACAGACATGCTGCCTTATACACACACTAACCACACACACACACACACACACAGAGAGAGAGAGAGAGAAGAGGCCTAATTCCAGAGTAAGAAACTGTGTGTGTGTGTGTGTGTGTGTGTGTGTGTGTGTGTGTGTGTGTGTCAGTGAACATAAGGCCTGAGCCAGTCAATATCCACTCAATAACCACAATCATCTATCAGGCCTGTTGTGGCCCGGTCAGTGATTGTGTGTGTTTCATCTGCCATTAAATAGGTCGGCCTAGAATTTGCAGCCTGACAAAACACATTTCTCTGGGACACAGAAATGTGTGTGTGTGTGTGTGTGTGCCTCTTCAGTCAGCGCCCACATCTTGTGGTTTGTTAGAGATTTTAAAGGCTCTGGTTTTGGTCTGCTGCTTGAGAAATAACTGAGTCAATCAGATGGTTTTATGGACATGACTGAAGTAGATGACATTACCAGGCTGTCTCTCTGAGTGCAGACATTTGAGGGTGAAGCAAACTGCAAACCAGAAGTCAAAAAATCACCAGAATTTGAAAAAAAATCCACCTCATGTCGTTTCCAGAAATCAGAGCAGTTCCTCATGCACCAAAGCCCATACATCCTGACGACACTGACATCTTTACAAACAGATTAACCCTCACTAACAGAACATGTCTGCACTCAAAAGTTTCTCTGAAACACGAGTGATTGATTTTAAAATGACCTTGTTATATTTCCTCATTGAGCTACAGACATTAATATCAATATCATCAGAGAGTAAATATTTGATCACATTCCCTCCCAGAAACAGCACATCAAGGCTCCTGGACCTTTAATACTTCATCCTTGGTACTGACAGGCCCAAACCATTCACCCATGGCTCTCTCCAGTCTGAACAACCTGCTGTATAACCTTTATTGTCTGTGTGTGGGGAGGAGAGTGAAGGTCTGTCTTCTCAGGGGAAAAATTCAGCCTCTTTCCTTCGTAGTAAAAAAAAAAAAAAAAACAGTGTTGGGTCGTCAGGACCAGCAAGGCCTTCTCTGCTGTCACAATCACTGACTTATATTTTTCTATGTTTTTCCATTAATACTATATGTATTAAATTGTTTATAAGTCTGTGCTCTGCTTCCAGTACAGTCTGTTTATGTTGGAACTTTTATCCAATCAGATTTCAGCCTCGTGTTAACGCGTTAACAGAAATCTGCCTTGAGGCCTTCAGAATCAACAGTGCAGGCCCCTGTCATGTAAGATGAAACTGTTGCCTTGTGGATCAGATATCGAGTTGGTGAGACCAGGGCCTTCTAGCAGGCCTTCACTAACGTCAACATTTTCATGTGATTTGATTGGATGGTCAGAGAGCGTGCTGCTCAGAACTAGCAAACAGCGACTATAGCTGCTAGCACAAACTGTTGTAGAGGTAAAATGCATTTTATTGTTTACGTTTGTCATTTTGTGAGTTAATATTGCTGCTTCTGCTGCAGATGATGCGTGTCGACATCATAATGACGGTATGAAGAGGTGGGATCATTCAGGTCGGACAGCAGTGAAGGCCTCGGTGTGAGATTCACGGCCCACCGCTGAAAAAATGTAACCCTGCATATAAAATAGCTTTTACTCTGCATTCTGTTCTGCAGTGGAAAAATACCAGACTGTAAAACACGGTGCAAACAGGAACATCCCTGTAACTGTAGACAGAAAACAACCAAGTATTCACAGGATCTGTGCTGCATAAATGTTCTGTGTGTTCACAGGGAGAGGAAAGGAAAAATCTGGGCAACTAAAACTTAAAGAAGCTTAGTAATGCAAGGAAACAACAACATACGCATTACACATCATATAAATAAAACAGTGACAGAAATGGTTCAAATTTACATCTATAATTATACTTAATCATTTAAATTCAGTCGTTGTGTTTTACGACCAGTTTTATCTCAGTTTTAATTGATGTAATAACCTGGATGTTCCCTCTCTCTGTCAGTGGTTGTGGTTGTAACTGTGTGCATCTGTGAGCAGATAATGGACTGGCAGAGAGGTGGATTAATGGATGGGACGGGCAGGTTTGGATATTCCCTGCACCAGTATCATTGTGTTTGTTTGTCTGTGTGGATCTGGCAGTGGAGTGTGAGCGTGTGATTTTTCCCGTGCGTGATAATTACGACATTCCCCTGCTCCCCGCTGTGCGCCGGCTCATTATACGGGTGTGTATGTGTGGTTACAGGGACGGTAACAATAAGCGTCCCGACTGGGCTCCGCCACATTAGCCTGACAGAAATCACAGCTAAGTGAAGTGTGAAATTAATAACCGAACAGGAGAAAAGAGCTGACTGTTCTCTTTTGTTGGAGATTACCCTGCTATCTTCCCAACAAGAGCTGGCTCTCTCCTAATGGAGCTTTGTGTTTGGTCGAACAGGACGAATCTAAATCAGAAGCCTGTTGTGTTTGACTCCAGCTCCGATGGACTATTGATTGTTTTCAACAGGTAGTCACCACAGAAGCCTCAACACTTCATTAAAAATCACACCCCGCTGTGTGTTATTTGATTCCATGTTGTAACCAAGAGCTTAGTTAATAATTTACCTTGAGTTTTAAATTATGGAAGCTTGAGGTGAGACTTCATTACCCTTCATTACTGCTGGAATATTGATTATTATACAGAGCAGTGTTCTCACTCTGTGCCTTCATTATGCTCCAGACTTCAGTATAATGCATGGATTGATCTCTAATCCATGGAGCCTACAGTTTCAGTGTCTCAGAGAGAAGTGCATGAAATCAAATATGTTAATGAACCTGTAAACATTTGTTTTACCACCAGCCAATCAAAACCCACAGGACAGGGAAGCATTATGATATCGTGGCTCTAAAGATGATAATGTTCTTCTGGCTCTGACTGAAAAATCTCAACTTCTATTGGACTGATTGATGTCAAATTTTCTACAGACATTGATCGTTCCCAGATGATGAATCCTGCTGACTTTGGAGAGCTCCTGACTTTTCCTCTAGCGCCACCATGAGGCTGAAATTTGTGGTTTTGAGTAAAATATCTCCACAACTCTTTGGTTTGATTCAGACATTCATGTTCCCCTGCAGGATGAGTTTAAATTACCCCTCATGAAGTCAGTATCTCAGTCTGTCAGTGCTTTAGTTTATGACCAAATATCTGCAAAACCAGTGACTAGTTTCCCATCAGCCTCAGCTGCACTTTGCACTCAGTGCTAGTAAGTAAATGTTAGGATGCTGTTGGACTTTGATTTAACAGTCTACCAACTTTTTCTTTCTACAACATCTTCGCATGGCAGCTGAGGAATTGTTAAGGATGAGTTAAAGTTCATTCACAACATGAATTCATTCCCTGAGTTTTTAAGCAACACGTTCTCAATCCCAACTCATCACAGAGGAACGTTTGGTCAGAACCTCTTTAGTGTCAGTTTTCAACGAGCAGAAGCTGCGTATCTTTTGGACGAATGAATACAGTGCTACGTTTATTAACGTCCGCGCAGTCCTGGAAGAAGTTTGGGTGGATGGTGAGTGTACAAAGTGCACGACTCTCACACCAGAGACCGAGGTTCACATCCACAGTCTCTTCTGTGGTTTACGCAACAAAATCGCTTTGGTTAAGATTGAAACTGAAGCTGTTCCTGGTGCATTGAAAAGCGTCGCCAATCAAGCATCATGAATGTCTGTAACAAAATTAATGGCAACGATCGTTTGTTGTTGAGATATTTCAGTCTGGACGAACCATCACCACAGCCTCTCTGCTCACTCAGAATCAGACATATGAAGCAGGCGCGAGGCTGATTAACATAATGTTTGACAAGTGAAAACCACCATTTAAACAGACGGTGTGTCCTCAGCTTACAGCCCCGCAGGGTTTTTAAATAAAGCGACTCACACATATGCAGCTTTAAACTGTCCTGATCACTGCAGCACATGAACATATGGAGCTGATGGTGATTATTTTTATTGTTGTGTTGCTGTTGCCATGTGTTGAGTGTCGTCGGAGTCTCCATCAATATCACCTCCTGGAAGCTAACGCTCCTCCCTGCTCATTAACTATTTACTGATTCCATCAACACTCTACCACATCTATCAACACACACACACACAAACAGATTCACATCAACACACTTTCCTCTGACATTTATCTCTTTCACCCACCCACTCCCTGTAGTGCATGAACACACACACACACACACACTGAGGAGAAAGAGGTGGGATGAGGGATCCATTTTTCATTCCCAGCATGCTGAGGGGAAAGCAGAGATACCATAATCATACCCAGGGGAGGGAGGGGGAGAGAGAGGGAGAGCTGAACGAGGAGTGGTCAGAGAGAGGAAGAGAGGAAGAAAGAGGAGATGACTGTTGAATCCAGGCGGAGATGAAAAGTAAAATCAGGAGAAAGAAAGAGAAAGAGGAGAGGAAGAAAATGCAAAACACAAGACATGAAATGATGAAAGAGCGAAAAAGGAGGAGAGGAGGAGTCTCAGCCATTAGAAAGAGATTTCTACTTTCAGTCTATCTTTCTTTCTTTCCATTCACCTCTCACCTCTATCAATCCTCTGGACTGTGAGTCTGATGGAAGTCAAGCTGAGGACTGAAGCTGAGAACAGACCTGAAGATTATTATTAACTTCAAAGAGCAGACAGTGACTGTGGATTAGAAGAGAGATATCGTCTGACACACACACAGTGTGTGTTCAGTGTGTGTCAGGAGATAGACAGTATCTGCTCATCTACAGTCATGATATCTGAACACACACAGATCCAGCTCCATGTTCTACTCCAAAAAACATCACATGGACACAGCAGGAAATTAAGAAAAGTAGAAATATTTAGAAACATTTAGAAAAGTTGTTCTATCAGAAAATAAAATATGTGATCAAGGCTCACAGCTCCACATCATTTTCAGAAAACACACACTGATGTTGTGTTTTATAGACATTCAATAAATTAGGATAAACTCAAAGAAACATGTTCAAAACAACTGCAGGCAGCTCTAACAAATCCAGCAAGAAGAGAAATTCTTCTGTAACAAAATCATAAGACTTTAACATCAAAATCAAAGATGATAAATTCCCCCACCGCACTGACTGACTATAGCCCCTGTGTCCCACCACCCCTCCCCCACCCCTGAGATTATTCTGTCACACAGGGGAATGAATCAATGAATAGATCAAAGAATGAATGAATAAATACATGGATGAGAAATAATGAAAATAGAGAAATTAAATTAAATTAAACTGAAATTACTTCTGCTCACACGTGACACAGTCGCTCCTGACTCCGGTCAGAAATCAAGATTCAACTTAAATATTCTTATTGAGACAAACAGCAGCAACAGGAACAGGAGGTAAACTATCAACAGAGGTCCAGACTAACGTAGGTTCAGACCCACTCGGCCCGATCTCACAATCACTTCAAGTATTACAATGAAGCTTCTCACAAGTCGTTTGGATAATAATTCCCACAATGCACTGGCTTCACATTAAATCAGAGGGTTTTCATCTGACAACACAACATGCAGACGCCACAAAGGAAGAGAAAAGAGGCAGAATTCAAAGGAGTGTGTTCACATCTGCAGTTTCAGAGAGCAAACAACAATACACACCTTCATCAAGAAAGAAAACATCACCTGCTCACACAAACAAAACTAAAACACATCTGTTGTGTTTTAGATTCTGTTGAGTCAGACACAGAGCTCCAACCTCCAGGAAACCTCCAGTGTTTCCACAAAACACTTTTAATTATGATTCATAACACATTTCCATTTTACCTTCCAGGCAGCTCACTGATGCTTCTGTCAAAGCAGAATTTAATCCACAACATTTCCTCCTACGTAAAACCGTCTGTTCCTGTTCCTGTGTCTGACTGATGCAGCCTGTTTACAGCTCCAAACCTCAGCAGCAGCAGCAGCTCGTCCTCATACAGTGTTTAAACAGCAGAACAGGCTGTTTGTCAGCAGATACATTTATGGTTCAGGTTTAGTCGACTGAAACTATGACTTTGACTTTCCTCTGCTGTGAGAACGTTGTAACATCCAGTTGTGTTTGATTCACTCCATGGATGTAGCTTCATTTGTGCCTCAAGTGTGGGCAGTTTAACAAGTTGTTTGGATGAGTGGTGTAAAGGAAGCTACCATCTGTTTCTGTTCATGTCACAGAAATATCTGTATTTGTGTGGGTGTGACTCATCTGTTTACCACAGCTTAAAGTACCTGAATGAATCAGATAATGAAGAATAATTTGAGATAAACATGAATCTGTACTCAGGAGATGAGTGTAAAAAAACAGCTCAGACTTAATGAGATGTTATATTATAATTAAATAATGCAAACAACTGGAGGAGCTCCAGATGTAAATATGTTTTGTTCACTTGCAGCAAGTCGTGCAGCCTCTCTCTGGTCTGAATGTGTCTGCAGTTTAAAAACAGTCAAATGTTGAGCAGTGGAAACAGACAGTCAGACTTTAGCTGGAGTTATGTGTGTGTGGGTTTGAACCCTGGTTCATTTGGGAGTTGTTTTGCATGTTCGCTCCGTGTCGGGTACCTCAGGGTAAGACCTGCAGGTTCACTGGTGATAGTTGTGAATGTGAGTTTGTGGTTTGTCTCTCTGTGTCCACCCTGTGATGGGCTGGTGATCTGTCCAGGTTGAACCCTGCAGCCATATTTCCTGGTCGACCAGCTTCTGGCTGTGGTACCAGGGTTTAGAGAAACCTGCCACCCGAGCATGGGGGTCAGTGGAAAGTCGTTTTATGACAAGTCAGTAACGACCGTCTCTTTCCAGGAACAGTCTGTGTTCCTCTGGATAAACCTCAGACCACTGTTTGAAAACTGACTCTGTGAACGAAATCAAATCAAATTCCATTTGCCTCTTTCACGCTCGGAGCATGATTCCAGCAGCACGTCAGTAACCTCCTGCTGTTTGGTTTTTTTGTCCAATCCGTCCATCAAGCTGTTTATTTTCGCTCCACACACTCGGCTCGTCAGTCAAACTCATTTCCAGCCCTCGGAGCCATTTCAGCATTGAAGTGATTACCATTTCATTTGTTCGGAAAAGCAAACAAAGCATGTACATATGAACACATGAATCATTTAAACTGTGCATTATTATCTTTCAGCTGTGTGAGACGGGCTCTGCCACACACTGACACATATCACAGAACTCATTTATACCATAGTTTATTCTCAGTCATGTGGCTTTTATGTAAATCCACGCGGCTCGCTCTAAAACTGCCGTCACATAAACATGTTTCACTGCCATGACGGCGTTTAACATTCAGGACATGCAAATCATTACTTTTATTAACTGTGCATTTCACACAGCAGCTCGGTGTTTACTGCCTTGCTCATGGGCTCAAAGACAGCAGTGTAACGTGCTGTGGCCCCCGTCAGTTTAACAGCATGAAAAGATCAGAACGCTAACACACAGATTACCTCCGTCTTGTGTGTTTAAGATTCATAACTGCACAGAAAACACAACCTGATACATGTCATCATTTCCCTCCTGTGGTCGTCTGATGATCTGAGCTGCTGTTACACGTAATGGAGTCTGACTGCGTCTCATATTTGTAGACACATTTCCTCTCATAATCCATTTACATACAGAAATATATTTAGTGAGATTAAAGTAAATACGTTTTTTCAAATTTTACACAAACCCACTTTTTCCGTGCAGGGTCACGGGGCTGCTGGGAACTTCTGTGGGTTTCTCCCAACAATCTAAAAGTCTGTGTAGGTGATGATCACCATCATTAAAAATCAGAGAGGTACATATACATATACAGAGTCCCTGCACTAACCCCTAACCCTAACCCTAAGTAAAACAGTGCCAGAATATCAGAGGGAACAGAGAATATCTCACCTCCTCAGCCTGATGTTACTGTCGCTGAGAGGAAAACAATTATCACTCCATCACCATTTTATCACTTCGTAGGGCTTTACTTTTTTTAAGCTGCAACAAATCTTGTTTTCAGTCAGATTTGATTCGTTGATTAGTTTTCAATTAAATGTCTTATTCTTTCGGTTTATTAAATACCAGAAAATCATAAACCGCAGATTCTCAGAGCACAAATTGTTCATGTCTGACAAACAGCTCAGTTAATTTTCTGTTGCCCGCTTAATTAGTTGATCAAAACTGGCTAAAATATCAACGTCATGTTTTTCCATCCAGCCGCTGAAGTTGCCCTCAGCCTTGAATCTTCTCCCCTGACCTGTGACTTCAGTGTTTCCCTCTCTGCCTCCTGTGGCTGCAGCAGCAGCGCAGCATGTTACCACCTGGTGTTCAGCTTGGATCCACAGCTGAATACAAACGAGCTGATTGTGTCTCCAGAGTGTTTCCTCTCTCGGCTGCTGACGGCCTAATGAGCCGACAGCTCATTAAGACTAATGTGGTTTTGACGGCTCTCAGGCAGCGTAAGTCCTTAAAGAATAACATGCAAACGACGTGTCGGACCGCTGTAATGTTACAGGACGCATTTATTCTTTTCTCTCATGTCTGCTCGTCCTATTTGTCTGTCAGTCATGCTTTTCAGGAACAGACTGCAGTCGACAGAGTAACAGTGAAGGTCAGAGTTTTTCATTCTGACACATTTCAGTTTCAGTCTGATCCAGTTTGTCTGACCTGAGGCACTGGGTTATTTCCAGTTCTTTGACATGTCCTGACCTCTGTTATAACTGAGACAAAGGTTTGATGGATGTCTTAAGTAAAAAGACAAATTTAAATACTTTCATGCACAAATTATGACTCTTTTGTGCCACAGGTTCATTTCAAGTCAAGTCAGTTTTGATGTATATAGCACCAAATCACAGCAGACTTTATCTCGAGGCCCTGTACATACAGAGCAGGTCTGGACCGTACTCTTTATATTATAAGATTTACAAAGAGAGACCCAACAGTTCCCATGAGCAGCATGAGGCAACAGTAGAGAGGAAAAACTTCCTTCTAAGAAGAAGAAACGTCGAGCAGAACCAGACTCAGAGTGGGCGGTCATCTGCCTCGAGTGGTTGGTCTAGGACCACCAACAGGGTTAGCAAGGGTTGAAAACCAGTTTGCTGTCTGGAGAGACGACTGCAGACCAGGCCACACAACCCGTTGCTTGCTCTAACGTGCCCCTCCATGCCGACTGACAGGAACGAACTCTGCACTCACTGCTGACGATGCTAAGCTAGCAGGCTCTCTGTGGCTAATGCTATCTGGAGTGCCCGTCATATCTAAGGTAATGCTAGGAGAGAGGAGCTGGACACATCTCTCAGGCAGAAACACCCTGTCTTCAAGAGCGGAACAGCTAACACAAGCCATTGTAATTGTTGCTTTTAGCTAGCTTAGCTGTATAAATGAAGCTAGCCTAGCTTAGCACAGAGTCTGGAAGCAGTGGAGAGCAGGTAGACTGGCCCTCTCTAAAATTCACTTTGTGGTTTTTAGGAGACAGACATGTTGGAACTGTTGACAAACAACACTGTGTCTGTCTGTTCAGTAAGTGGTGTGATGATACACCCTTAAATACAGCTGGTTAGCACAGGTTTCAGTGAGTGCCAGGTTTGGTAACATCTCACCAAACCTGGCAACCTGCACTGTGGCAACAAGACTTCTGGAAGCTGCACACGTGTGTGAACAGATTCAACAAATGAGATACAACATGTTTTATTAGCTCAGGCCTGCTCTTTCCCCTTGCTTCCAGTCTTTATGCTGAGCTAAGCTAAGCTAACAGCATGCAGACTCCAGCTCTTCACACACAGACATGATGAGGTTTGTTTTAACCGTAGTTCACTTTCAGCTCAGTTTGGTTTTTAGTTGTGACTCTGAATTGTTGTGACGGCTGAATGCTAATCCTCACTGCTGTTGAACAAATGCTTCACTTAATGACACATGTCAGCGTCTCTCTCTCTCTCTCTCTCTCTGTAACGATGCCAGAAACAAAGTAAAGTCGTTTACAAAAGAAGCAGCTGGTGGGGCTCTCTCTCTGTGTGTGTGTGTGTGTGTGTGTGTGTGTGTGTTCATTACAGCAGAACTGCCAGCTCCAGTGCAAGAAAGCATAAATACAGCTCCCCTAATGACCCTGGTTACCGCGGCAACAGCATCCCATTGACACAAATGTGACAGCAAAGTGAGGAGAGGAGGAGACGGAGATGGAGACTGGAGGGGGGGGGTTACAGTGGGGGGAGTAGAAACAAGAAAGAAGAGATGAGGAGAGATAAATGTATCAGAGACAAACAAGAGGAGGGTGAGGGACAGAAAGAGAGAGGATGGAGGAGAGGGAGGAGAGAGATCATTTTATAATATCGAACTTTCACACATTTAGTCCAGAGTCCCAGTCCCAGTCTTATGTTGCCTCACACTCTAAAGAGCTCACCTTCCTCCACCTACTCCTGACAGGCTGTAGTCTAAATCCTCCAAAACCTGTGAGCTCTGGACCTGGTTCATAGTGAGGCAACATAAGACTGGGACTGGGACTCTGGACTAAATGTGTGAAAGTTCGATATTATAAAATGATCTCTCTCCTCCCTCTCCTCCATCCTCTCTCTTTCTGTCCCTCACCCTCCTCTTGTTTGTCTCTGATACATTTATCTCTCCTCATCTCTTCTTTCTTGTTTCTACTCCCCCCACTGTAACCCCCCCCCTCCAGTCTCCATCTCCGTCTCCTCCTCTCCTCACTTTGCTGTCACATTTGTGTCAATGGGATGCTGTTGCCGCGGTAACCAGGGTCATTAGGGGAGCTGTATTTATGCTTTCTTGCACTGGAGCTGGCAGTTCTGCTGTAATGAACACACACACACACACACACACACACACACACAGAGAGAGAGCCCCACCAGCTGCTTCTTTTGTAAACGACTTTACTTTGTTTCTGGCATCGTTACAGAGAGAGAGAGAGAGAGAGAGACGCTGACATGTGTCATTAAGTGAAGCATTTGTTCAACAGCAGTGAGGATTAGCATTCAGCCGTCACAACAATTCAGAGTCACAACTAAAAACCAAACTGAGCTGAAAGTGAACTACGGTTAAAACAAACCTCATCATGTCTGTGTGTGAAGAGCTGGAGTCTGCATGCTGTTAGCTTAGCTTAGCTCAGCATAAAGACTGGAAGCAAGGGGAAAGAGCAGGCCTGAGCTAATAAAACATGTTGTATCTCATTTGTTGAATCTGTTCACACACGTGTGCAGCTTCCAGAAGTCTTGTTGCCACAGTGCAGGTTGCCAGGTTTGGTGAGATGTTACCAAACCTGGCACTCACTGAAACCTGTGCTAACCAGCTGTATTTAAGGGTGTATCATCACACCACTTACTGAACAGACAGACACAGTGTTGTTTGTCAACAGTTCCAACATGTCTGTCTCCTAAAAACCACAAAGTGAATTTTAGAGAGGGCCAGTCTACCTGCTCTCCACTGCTTCCAGACTCTGTGCTAAGCTAGGCTAGCTTCATTTATACAGCTAAGCTAGCTAAAAGCAACAATTACAATGGCTTGTGTTAGCTGTTCCGCTCTTGAAGACAGGGTGTTTCTGCCTGAGAGATGTGTCCAGCTCCTCTCTCCTAGCATTACCTTAGATATGACGGGCACTCCAGATAGCATTAGCCACAGAGAGCCTGCTAGCTTAGCATCGTCAGCAGTGAGTGCAGAGTTCGTTCCTGTCAGTCGGCATGGAGGGGCACGTTAGAGCAAGCAACGGGTTGTGTGGCCTGGTCTGCAGTCGTCTCTCCAGACAGCAAACTGGTTTTCAACCCTTGCTAACCCTGTTGGTGGTCCTAGACCAACCACTCGAGGCAGATGACCGCCCACTCTGAGTCTGGTTCTGCTCGACGTTTCTTCTTCTTAGAAGGAAGTTTTTCCTCTCTACTGTTGCCTCATGCTGCTCATGGGAACTGTTGGGTCTCTCTTTGTAAATCTTATAATATAAAGAGTACGGTCCAGACCTGCTCTGTATGTACAGGGCCTCGAGATAAAGTCTGCTGTGATTTGGTGCTATATACATCAAAACTGACTTGACTTGAAATGAACCTGTGGCACAAAAGAGTCATAATTTGTGCATGAAAGTATTTAAATTTGTCTTTTTACTTAAGACATCCATCAAACCTTTGTCTCAGTTATAACAGAGGTCAGGACATGTCAAAGAACTGGAAATAACCCAGTGCCTCAGGTCAGACAAACTGGATCAGACTGAAACTGAAATGTGTCAGAATGAAAAACTCTGACCTTCACTGTTACTCTGTCGACTGCAGTCTGTTCCTGAAAAGCATGACTGACAGACAAATAGGACGAGCAGACATGAGAGAAAAGAATAAATGCGTCCTGTAACATTACAGCGGTCCGACACGTCGTTTGCATGTTATTCTTTAAGGACTTACGCTGCCTGAGAGCCGTCAAAACCACATTAGTCTTAATGAGCTGTCGGCTCATTAGGCCGTCAGCAGCCGAGAGAGGAAACACTCTGGAGACACAATCAGCTCGTTTGTATTCAGCTGTGGATCCAAGCTGAACACCAGGTGGTAACATGCTGCGCTGCTGCTGCAGCCACAGGAGGCAGAGAGGGAAACACTGAAGTCACAGGTCAGGGGAGAAGATTCAAGGCTGAGGGCAACTTCAGCGGCTGGATGGAAAAACATGACGTTGATATTTTAGCCAGTTTTGATCAACTAATTAAGCGGGCAACAGAAAATTAACTGAGCTGTTTGTCAGACATGAACAATTTGTGCTCTGAGAATCTGCGGTTTATGATTTTCTGGTATTTAATAAACCGAAAGAATAAGACATTTAATTGAAAACTAATCAACGAATCAAATCTGACTGAAAACAAGATTTGTTGCAGCTTAAAAAAAGTAAAGCCCTACGAAGTGATAAAATGGTGATGGAGTGATAATTGTTTTCCTCTCAGCGACAGTAACATCAGGCTGAGGAGGTGAGATATTCTCTGTTCCCTCTGATATTCTGGCACTGTTTTACTTAGGGTTAGGGTTAGGGGTTAGTGCAGGGACTCTGTATATGTATATGTACCTCTCTGATTTTTAATGATGGTGATCATCACCTACACAGACTTTTAGATTGTTGGGAGAAACCCACAGAAGTTCCCAGCAGCCCCGTGACCCTGCACGGAAAAAGTGGGTTTGTGTAAAATTTGAAAAAACGTATTTACTTTAATCTCACTAAATATATTTCTGTATGTAAATGGATTATGAGAGGAAATGTGTCTACAAATATGAGACGCAGTCAGACTCCATTACGTGTAACAGCAGCTCAGATCATCAGACGACCACAGGAGGGAAATGATGACATGTATCAGGTTGTGTTTTCTGTGCAGTTATGAATCTTAAACACACAAGACGGAGGTAATCTGTGTGTTAGCGTTCTGATCTTTTCATGCTGTTAAACTGACGGGGGCCACAGCACGTTACACTGCTGTCTTTGAGCCCATGAGCAAGGCAGTAAACACCGAGCTGCTGTGTGAAATGCACAGTTAATAAAAGTAATGATTTGCATGTCCTGAATGTTAAACGCCGTCATGGCAGTGAAACATGTTTATGTGACGGCAGTTTTAGAGCGAGCCGCGTGGATTTACATAAAAGCCACATGACTGAGAATAAACTATGGTATAAATGAGTTCTGTGATATGTGTCAGTGTGTGGCAGAGCCCGTCTCACACAGCTGAAAGATAATAATGCACAGTTTAAATGATTCATGTGTTCATATGTACATGCTTTGTTTGCTTTTCCGAACAAATGAAATGGTAATCACTTCAATGCTGAAATGGCTCCGAGGGCTGGAAATGAGTTTGACTGACGAGCCGAGTGTGTGGAGCGAAAATAAACAGCTTGATGGACGGATTGGACAAAAAAAACCAAACAGCAGGAGGTTACTGACGTGCTGCTGGAATCATGCTCCGAGCGTGAAAGAGGCAAATGGAATTTGATTTGATTTCGTTCACAGAGTCAGTTTTCAAACAGTGGTCTGAGGTTTATCCAGAGGAACACAGACTGTTCCTGGAAAGAGACGGTCGTTACTGACTTGTCATAAAACGACTTTCCACTGACCCCCATGCTCGGGTGGCAGGTTTCTCTAAACCCTGGTACCACAGCCAGAAGCTGGTCGACCAGGAAATATGGCTGCAGGGTTCAACCTGGACAGATCACCAGCCCATCACAGGGTGGACACAGAGAGACAAACCACAAACTCACATTCACAACTATCACCAGTGAACCTGCAGGTCTTACCCTGAGGTACCCGACACGGAGCGAACATGCAAAACAACTCCCAAATGAACCAGGGTTCAAACCCACACACACATAACTCCAGCTAAAGTCTGACTGTCTGTTTCCACTGCTCAACATTTGACTGTTTTTAAACTGCAGACACATTCAGACCAGAGAGAGGCTGCACGACTTGCTGCAAGTGAACAAAACATATTTACATCTGGAGCTCCTCCAGTTGTTTGCATTATTTAATTATAATATAACATCTCATTAAGTCTGAGCTGTTTTTTTACACTCATCTCCTGAGTACAGATTCATGTTTATCTCAAATTATTCTTCATTATCTGATTCATTCAGGTACTTTAAGCTGTGGTAAACAGATGAGTCACACCCACACAAATACAGATATTTCTGTGACATGAACAGAAACAGATGGTAGCTTCCTTTACACCACTCATCCAAACAACTTGTTAAACTGCCCACACTTGAGGCACAAATGAAGCTACATCCATGGAGTGAATCAAACACAACTGGATGTTACAACGTTCTCACAGCAGAGGAAAGTCAAAGTCATAGTTTCAGTCGACTAAACCTGAACCATAAATGTATCTGCTGACAAACAGCCTGTTCTGCTGTTTAAACACTGTATGAGGACGAGCTGCTGCTGCTGCTGAGGTTTGGAGCTGTAAACAGGCTGCATCAGTCAGACACAGGAACAGGAACAGACGGTTTTACGTAGGAGGAAATGTTGTGGATTAAATTCTGCTTTGACAGAAGCATCAGTGAGCTGCCTGGAAGGTAAAATGGAAATGTGTTATGAATCATAATTAAAAGTGTTTTGTGGAAACACTGGAGGTTTCCTGGAGGTTGGAGCTCTGTGTCTGACTCAACAGAATCTAAAACACAACAGATGTGTTTTAGTTTTGTTTGTGTGAGCAGGTGATGTTTTCTTTCTTGATGAAGGTGTGTATTGTTGTTTGCTCTCTGAAACTGCAGATGTGAACACACTCCTTTGAATTCTGCCTCTTTTCTCTTCCTTTGTGGCGTCTGCATGTTGTGTTGTCAGATGAAAACCCTCTGATTTAATGTGAAGCCAGTGCATTGTGGGAATTATTATCCAAACGACTTGTGAGAAGCTTCATTGTAATACTTGAAGTGATTGTGAGATCGGGCCGAGTGGGTCTGAACCTACGTTAGTCTGGACCTCTGTTGATAGTTTACCTCCTGTTCCTGTTGCTGCTGTTTGTCTCAATAAGAATATTTAAGTTGAATCTTGATTTCTGACCGGAGTCAGGAGCGACTGTGTCACGTGTGAGCAGAAGTAATTTCAGTTTAATTTAATTTAATTTCTCTATTTTCATTATTTCTCATCCATGTATTTATTCATTCATTCTTTGATCTATTCATTGATTCATTCCCCTGTGTGACAGAATAATCTCAGGGGTGGGGGAGGGGTGGTGGGACACAGGGGCTATAGTCAGTCAGTGCGGTGGGGGAATTTATCATCTTTGATTTTGATGTTAAAGTCTTATGATTTTGTTACAGAAGAATTTCTCTTCTTGCTGGATTTGTTAGAGCTGCCTGCAGTTGTTTTGAACATGTTTCTTTGAGTTTATCCTAATTTATTGAATGTCTATAAAACACAACATCAGTGTGTGTTTTCTGAAAATGATGTGGAGCTGTGAGCCTTGATCACATATTTTATTTTCTGATAGAACAACTTTTCTAAATGTTTCTAAATATTTCTACTTTTCTTAATTTCCTGCTGTGTCCATGTGATGTTTTTTGGAGTAGAACATGGAGCTGGATCTGTGTGTGTTCAGATATCATGACTGTAGATGAGCAGATACTGTCTATCTCCTGACACACACTGAACACACACTGTGTGTGTGTCAGACGATATCTCTCTTCTAATCCACAGTCACTGTCTGCTCTTTGAAGTTAATAATAATCTTCAGGTCTGTTCTCAGCTTCAGTCCTCAGCTTGACTTCCATCAGACTCACAGTCCAGAGGATTGATAGAGGTGAGAGGTGAATGGAAAGAAAGAAAGAGAGACTGAAAGTAGAAATCTCTTTCTAATGGCTGAGATTACAGCAGACAGCCAGCATGGACTTTGTCAGAGTCACTGAGCCGCGAACCCCGGGAAAGAGCCTGAACAGAGAAGACGGTGACACCGACGATTGCCTGGCTCGCCCGCCAGCCTGGTCAGATGCTTTACGAACACCGAGCGGCGCTGAGGCAACACGTTTGCACAAAACATAAAAGTCACCGTTTGCAGCCAGCCTGCCGCCATGCCGCAAACAGGCGAGCCCACGGCTACACCGAATGGTGATAAATTGCCAGCCGCGCCGAGAAGTCAGCAACCGAGCACGTTCACAGCGCATGACGGATCTTCAATACCGATG
This sequence comes from Lates japonicus, assembly GCA_033238685.1. Lineage (NCBI taxonomy): Eukaryota > Metazoa > Chordata > Actinopteri > Centropomidae > Lates > Lates japonicus. Next base: position 109,709 of record BRZM01001290.1, on the reverse strand, counting down.
ATATCAGTTAGCACCACCAGCAGTGCTGTCGCGAATTGGTTCTGGGTCTCAAACCCGACACCAACACACTTTCACACGAGATGTGTTTCAGAACACCGATCTTTGCCTCACGATTAGCATGAACCCTGTCTCTGAGCCTTGAGCACAGGCAGAGGAAACATGACCTCAGGCTGCGGACTTTTAGGGCTTTTGCCCACTTCCCTTGCGGAAACCTTGTGTTTCTCGAAAACATTCCCGCTTGTCTTGTAGCATCTTCCAGCGTTAATCCACGCACCGCCGTCGAGCCACGCCTGCGGACGTTCCTCCCGGCCTGACCTGTCGATCTGTCCCCGCTCACCTGCCCTCATCAACACCCTGCTCCTCAGGCCGCTTCTACTAAACAACTCACCTCCACGTCCTCACCCCAAGACCCCCAGCCCCAAACGCCCACCACGGACCAGCACAGAACCGAACGAGGCTCAACCCGTCTGTTCGGTCAGAGACGGTTTGTCCTGATCGAGGCCGGTGCCTTAAAATAGGTCAATGAACGAACACCTCAGCCTGGCTGTTGCTCATATTTTAGCCAGACAGTTAGTCTCAGCTCAGCATTTCAGTTGGTTTGCTTCGGTTTACGCGCCTCAGCTCAGGGTGGTGCTCAGAGCAGTGATGGAGAGAATGACCAGCCAGCCTCAGCCCGTCACTCCCCAGCTACCACAGCTCAGGCCCATAGTCATTGCCAGGCTGATTGCCCGCCACCTGTCAGGACCAGTGGCGGCGTTGAGTCGATTCGGTAGTGCGTTGCAGAATTATTCATCCATTATTATGCTGACCATCAAGGCAAGATTACAACTATGTCCCACCACTTTTTCTAACTCCCTTTTGGTTGAATTTGTAGGCTTTAAGACTGTGCTTAAGTAGTAAAATGTTAGGGAAGAGTTTATCATTCTCAAAATCTTTTGCATCATATTCTACTTCTGTCATTACCATTGGCGGACAGAAAACTCTCTTCTTAGTGCTAAACTTTGAGGGAATGGTGAGTGAAAAAGTGGTGGGGGTCTCAATTGTAATCTTACCTTGCCAGATAGTGGATGTGGACCTCTAAATGTAAATGGATGGAATGGACTGTACTTATATAGCGCTTTTCTAGCCGGATCGACCACTCAAAGCGCTTCACCCATTCACACACACAGTCACACACCAATGACAAATTGGTATCTTGGTTCAGTATCTTGCCCAAGGATACTTAAGCATGCGGACTGGAGAAGCCAGGGATCAAACCATCAACCTTCTGCTTGGTGAGCGACCACTGTACCTTCTGAACCAAAGACACCGAATGTATTGAGTATTTCAAGTCTGGTAGCTGGGAACCTGGGGCTGAGGCTTGGAGGATCGATGTCTCCATCACCCATGCTTCCTTTTAGGGGCACCAACCCCTAGGTAACTGGAGATAGCTAGGAGAGAAGGCCAACAAACCCGAGCCAAATTGACTGGGGTGTAGGCTGGGGACTGGCATGCTGGTGGCTAGAAGACTATGAGCTATCTGGCAGGGAAACAGACTGGGAAGCAAACATTTCAGTTCTGGTTTCTTACACACCTCTTGGCAAACCCTCTTTAAAACAGCCTCAGTAGGACAAATATTTTGTCTCTATTCCTGACAAACTTGAGTTGGAAACACAAGTCATTCAGTTCTTGAAGTGTCTACTGGGTCCATAGTGGTCTGAGTATTCTGTCATGTTTAGGGCTAGGAATGCAGGAGTGAGGACCCAATGCAGACAAAGAGGTGAGGCTTGAGCATTTCAATGATTTATTTTAAGAAACAAAAGCAACAAACAAAAGAGAGAGCAAAGGCTATTTGTGGTAGTAGTGAAGGCAAACAAATACAAAAGGGAGACAAGTCCAAACAAAAAATCCAAAAACCAGGAGAACGTCCATAAACCATAATACTTCGACAACAGAGATGCGACAAGACTAACACTAAGAAGATACTACAAAACAAAACAGGAAGTAACAAAAACACAAGAGACACAAGGGGAAGTAAAACCAAAAGACCTAAAAGTCACGCTAGAGACAGGTCATGACACCTCTGCTATTATTGCTCCAAAACAAGAGGCAAGGTTTGCATACAATCATGAAACAAAGATCAGTGATACAAACACATCTGTGTAATAAAGTATGTTAATTTACTATCAGGTTTGAAGTTGAGTGCTAAGTTCACTTGCTGACAAGTGGCACTACTCTGGTTTGCTAAGCAGTCCGGCAAGTAGTTACTCCAGTAACAAGCTTCCAGCATGATCTGTTTTGCAAGGGCCTGACAAGTGTGTTACTTGCTCTGATATCATCAGTAAGTTATGGTGGCTAATGTTAGCTATTGTTAGAAGATCCATCATGCATATGGACATTACTCAGTTTGCTGACTTCTCAGCTTGTGTTACAACAGCAATTTATACATGCATCCACCATTTTCACACAATTGACTGTTAGACTGTTCAGCAAAAGTTACATGGGCTCACTTAAAGGCCAGGAAAAAAGCACCCTCTGAAACAACTTTGCAGCACATGAAAAACTGACAAAATCTAAGCTCCCTTTATAAAACCTAATTGGCCTTTATGATAACCTGTTTTGTCACAAGAAGCCCTATTTCCTCTACATTTTGATTTGACTCCTTTCCTTCTTACCCTCAAGCATAACTCAGTGACCTTTCGTAGAAACATCTGACCAGGCCTAAACAACCCAGGCGAGGCCAGGCTTGATCTGTCAGGTACATTCCACCCTCTTGGCCAGTCTTGTCTCTGTTTCCAAGGAAGGCTCTTTTTCCCAGGTTTCTCTTGGCTTCAGAGTGAAGGCTCTTGGCTAAAGTCCATGCTGCACAAAGAGCCCAGGCATTCCAGCTGTCTGCCTTTAATCCAGTGTGTCAGCTCGTGTTAATGTGGCAGCATGAAATCTGAGGGTGCAAAGCGGCATAGAATATCTACAAGAGAAAAAACACCCTAAGAATTTCTCTGGAAAAGGCCACAGAACACTGAGTTGGCTGGACTGCAGTCTGCTGGTGGTAGAGTAGCAATGTTGAGGATGATTTTGTGTGTGTGTACATCTGTCTATACATGTGTAAATACATGTGCATGTCTAAGCTTCCTACCACCTGCCTGGCTTGGTGCAGATACATACGCCATAAAGTGCATGCACACACACGCACAGACACACACACACACACAACACATACACACAATAACTACACATCCTGTTTCACTTTTATGGCACTTACTTTTTTTGGTTTTACTCTCTGTGATACACATTCTTTTGTTCATTTTATTATGGGGACATATTCAGTACATTTCAATTCAATTCAATTTTATTTATATAGCGCTGAATCACAACAAAAGTCATCTTAAGGCACTTTTCATATAGAGCAGGTCTAAACCATACTCTTTAAAATATGGTATTTACAGAGAGAGACCCAACAAATCCCACCATGAGCAAGCAGTAGGCGACAGTGGCAAGGAAAAACTTCCTTTTAAGAGGCAGAAACCTCAAGCAGAACCGGGATAGGGGTAGAGAATAGCAACAGAAAAACATAGCATAACACAGATTCCATGTAAAAAAAAAAAAAAAAAAGTAAAGTGATACCAATAATACAGTAGTAGTAACAGTAGTGATAAAGTATTAATTGCAAAAATAGCAATAAAACTAGAAGCAGTACTAGTAATTTCTACTTATAACAGCAGGTGTTGTGCAGAGTTGTAGGAGCAGCAGGAGGCTTGTCATCACAGATCAGATTCTACAGCTCCAGAGGCAGAAGTACCTGCAGAAAGTGACAGAAGAGGAGAGAGAGACAGAAGAGCACAATACTACGGGAAAGGGAAGATACTGAGTTAGTACCATGTAATATGGGATATGAATTGATAATGATGGAGAGAGAGAGAGAGCGAGAGAGAAGCTCAGTGCGTCATGGGAAATCTTTCGGCAGTCTAGGCCTATTGCAGCATAACTAAGGGATGGTTAAAGCCTGAGCCAACCCTAACTATAAGCTTTATCAAAGAGAAAAGTTTTAAGCCTACTCTTAAGAGTGCAGAGGGTGTCTGCCTCCCGGACCCAAACCAGGAGAAGGTTCCACAGTAGAGGAGCCTGATAGCTGAAAGCTCTGCCTCCCATTCTACTCTTGAAAACTCTGGGAACCACCAGTAAACCAGCATTCTGGGAGCGCAATGTCCTAGTGGGATTGTAGGGGACTATGAGATCTTTGAGGTGTGATGGTGCCTGACCATTAAGGGCTTTGTAGGTGAGGAGGATTTTGAATTCTATTCTGGATTTGACTGGGAGCCAATGTAGAGAGGCTAACACAGGAGAAATATGGTCTCTTTTTTTTCATCATTTGGATGACAGTTTGCACATTACCCCAGCACATGGATGCAGGCAGAAACATGAATACCAGCATGGCGGGTGAAAGTGAGAGGGAACCAAATAGCTCCACAACAGGGGAGGGATTGGTCAAGACAAATCATTCCTAAACAAGGGGCCATCTCTGTAGCATGGTCAGTTTGATTACAAAAAGTCAGACACAGACCACAAAACTGCACTTTGCAAATTATGCCACACATCTGTCCCCACAACAGCCTTAAACACCACCAACCTCTTCTATCACCTATCAAAGAACCATGTCAAAGAGTACTGAGAGAGTTTATGAATGAGAGGCACAAAAGAACCATCAGGTGCTCAAAGTAAACCCCAGAGTCAAACATTAGAACAGGCTTTTGCCTGCGGCATGCCATACAACAAAGACTCGCAAAGATGCAACCATTGCAATTTATATCTACAAAGACATTGCCCCAATCTACACAGTCCAGAAACAGGGGTTTCGTGCATTGGTGAAAACACTCAACTCCAGGTATACAATGCCAAGCCAAAAACACTTCACACAAGTTGAGCTGCCTCACATATGAATCAGTATTGTTCATTTTTGAGTACATAACTTAAAATAAAAAGTCCTTTCCATGTGGTCATTATATATAAACTATTAATTAATTGAATGTACAGAAAATGTTGTATATGATGATATATATCTTTATCGTGATAGGAGATTTTGGTTATATTGCACAGCCCTATTGGCACTTGTATGGAAAGTATATTGTAAACATAAAACAACCTAAGGTTTTGGTGATCTGCTCCTTGAGGACACACCTCCCCTACATACACACCCCCTAGCTGAAGGAATGGCACGTTTTACACTTCAAAGAGAAACAACATGGCACATTTACATGGACACCATTGGAAGAGGTCCCAACCATCCCATGTTCGAGTAGCCAGGCAACTGTGGTAGAATGAGAACATAATAAATCTTCTCCAGCAACTTCATCCCAGCTGCTATTACTGGGAGCTGGCTGCTCAACTTACCACACCGGCGTTCAGCTGGGGAAGTAATGCCAGAGTTTCTGGCTTAATGAGCAAAGGCTTAATGCTGCAAACTTCTCCCTCCATGAGAATGGGAACACTGCCCTTTGTTGGACATCAGGGGGTGGAAATGGACAAAACAAATCTGTGATTACTGGATATAGATCTCACTGAACAGAGACCTCTGGCTCCTCCACTGTTAGAGCCTACAGATAGCACTAACATTTAGCACATTCTGGCAGAGCTTTGGCTGGATGGGGGATTGTGTCGATCCCCTGATGTACCTGGGACAGTGTCAGGACTATCTGTCTCTGAACCCCCTCACAGATGAGGAACTTCTCGCCTCCTAATGTCCTGTTTGGCACAGCTCGGGACTGGTGGGACCTGAAGGCTGGAAACATCCACCTGGAAAGACTTTGAACACAAGTTCCCATCAGCCTTTCTTTCAGAGGATTATGTGGATGAGCTGGAGGAACGGGTCAGGACATGTGTGAAAGGGGAGAAGGAAAGCATCCGTACAGGCTTATACGTACAGGGCCTTCTGCTATTGGTGGAGACCAGATATTTAAGGAAGGAAAAAGTAAGGAAAAAGTCATCCAGCTTGTGTTAAAGAACATGAGACCACCTCTGGCAAGTCAAATGAGGAACAGTGGTGGATGCCCTGTTGAGGCTCAGCCAACAGCTGGAGAAGGACAGAGAAAAACAACTGCAGCAGGATGCATTCCGGAGGCACACTTCACCTACCAATGGGACACCACCCCATACATACCAACTCCAGCTCCCCCAGCAGCACAACCTGCTCAGCATTTCTGCTGGCAGTGTAAAGGGTCCCATTCTCCACACAACTGTCCCAATTTAACATCTAATAAGTAGAAGAAACCCCAGCCTACATTCAGTGAGCACCAGGGCTATGGTGGATTCAGACTCATTCTACATTCTTCTAAATGAGAAGATTTGACAGGCAACTAGGCAAAAGGACAAGTGTTCATACCCTTGGGATGGAAAATCCCTGTATCTGGCTGATGGTGGGGTGAGGTGGCCACTGGGATGGCAGCGTGCTACTGTGAAGTTACAAGAGTATACCTGTTCTCTACCAGTGGTGGTGCTTTCATCTCAGAGCCTTGCCTTTCTGGCTGTCCTGGGACTGGACTTCTTGAGTCTCAGTGAGCTGCAAATGGATACTGGGCAGAATTTGTATTGGTTCAGAAACAATAACAATATGGCTTTGAAAAGGATGTTAACTCTTACCAACTGGACTGGAAAGAACCTGCTTTCCTTTCACTCAGCAATTGATCCCCAGAGGACTGCTCCCACATTCCTCTCCAGCTCGAACACAGCTGTTGCACAAGGTAGTGGAGACAGCACAGTTGGATGGAGGGGAAAAGACTCTACAGGCTGCTACAGGAAAATGTGGATGTGTGTACGACCATGCTAGACCAGACAAATATTCTAACACACAAAATCTTGGTTACACAGGACATCCCTATCAAACAAAAATCCTACCACGGCTCCCCAGCAAAACTGAAGGTGATGAAGGAGCTGGTGGAGGACATTCTGGTGACAGACATCATTGAACCCTCATCTTCGGCTTGGGCCTCACTTGTGGTCCTCATTCCTAAAAAAGATGGGAAACCCAGGTTTTGTGTGAATTACATCAAACTTAATGCAGTAACATACACTGATGCTTACCCTCTGCCCACCATTCAGGATATTCTGGACTCACTTGCTGGCTCTGTAGTTTTCTCCACCACTGACCTCAACAGTGAGTATTGGCAGTGCCTGATGGATAAGGACAGCAGCGACAAAACTGCCTTCACTTGACCCTTTGGACTCCACCAGTTCAAGGTCATGCCCTTCGGACTCACAAATGCACCTACAAACTTTCAGAGGCTGATGAAGTCAACAACGGGAGAACTGAGGGGCGCCAGCTGCTTTATTTACCTTAGGACATCCTCATTTACTCTTCCTTGTGGAAGCAGCACTTTGATGACCTCCAGGGAGTTTTCCAGAAACTTGAGGCTGACAGTCAACATAAGGAAATGCAACTTCTTCCAGACCTCTCCCAAATTTCTGGGCCACATTGTGTCTGCCACAGGTATCCAGATGGATCCAGATAAGACCAAGACAGTTAAGGAATTCCCTGTGCCAACTTACATCAAGGCAGTCCAGCGGTTCCTTGGTATGTCTGGCTAGTACCACAGATTTGTCCCGAACTTCTTTCAGCCAGCAGAACCCCTGAATACATTGGACTTCAAGGGAGCCAAGTCAGGCTGCTTTTGAAACTAAAAGAAACTAAAGACTGGTCTCCCATTGATCTCACTTTGATCTCCCTTTTGTGGTGCACACAGACGCCAGCGATATGGGCCTCGGTGCTGTGCTTGCCCTGAAAACAGGGCTGGGAACCAAGGAAGTCCTGGCATATGCTAGCAGGAGCCTAAACAAAGCAGAGTGCAATTATTTAGCCACAGACACATTTGATGTTGCCATATGCTATGATATGACTTTGATTCGGTTCAATTCAGGAGCCAGCGACTGATATGAGACAATATGCTGATGTAACACAATCACCACCATTCATATCAAATCACAAAAAGCATCTAAAATATCATTTGATTTTTTTATTCCTGAATTAAACCAGACATTTAAATGAAAAACAAGCTCCTCTTTTAATATCATAGAACTCCTGCTCACTATAAAGTGCCACATTCTGGTATTTTCACATTCTATAAATTCGACCACTGTTTGAACAGCTAACTGATGCATTTTGGATCAAAGCGGCCTACCTGGCGGACACCTTCACGCTCTACGATGAGACCAACAAGCAGATGCAGGGGCCTGAATCAAACGTCGTGGTGCAAAGACGCTCTGGAATGCTTTTCTGCGTAAACTGGAGTACAGAGTTGCAAAAATGTCCAAAAGGGAGTTACAGCATTTTCCACTGCTGCTGAAGCAGTCTGATGGCACTGTGCTTGTGTCTTTATGCACAGAGTTTACCCGGCACATGAACCTGCTCCGTGACAAGATTAATAGCCACTTTGCCGACATCGGTGAGTATTTATCAAAGGAAGCGTGGGTGATGGACCCTTACATTTCCACCATCAAGGACATGGAATACCTCGTCTGTGAAGATGAGCTTTGTGACATTCAAGCGGATTCTGTGTCAAAAAAAAAATTCTGGGAAAACGGATACAAAAAGTTTTGGATTGTCAAAGGACGCACTGTTGTTCACAGACTGGCCAAACACGCAGTAACAAGGGTTATTCTCCCATTCAGCACTAAATACTTATCTAATACTCAGCTTTCAGTGCCCTTGTAATTGTAAAAACAAAAGCCCGAAACAGGCTCGATGTCCACCAGGCTGTCACAACCATCACACCTGACATCGCATCCCTAGTCAAAACCTGTCAATAGCCCAACTACTGACCAATCAGATCACTGGAAAACTAGAGTCATTGTTCCTACAGGATCCCAACAGGGACAAAAGAGTTTACAAATAAAGTGACAAATAATAAAGATCAACAAATATTTTTAGAGATTATTGGAATTGTTTTGCGGTTCCAGTCTTTCCATATGTCCACAACAGAGCTTCTAACAGAGAGTTTATTACACTAAATAATCACATACTTACTGTTATATCTTCACTTGAACTGAACAATGATGCTTTTATCCACACACTGTTGAATATTTCCCATGATTATAAATGAACATATCACATTATATATGTACATTGGCAGCGAAAACAGTCTGACATTACTGTCAATGTTTATTTGCATCACATATTCACAATAAGTCAGAATAAATCAGACTGAAGAGCAAAAATGCTCACTCAGTGAGAAAAAAATCATTTATGTATTTATTTACAATAAATCTTCAGCCTGACTTTGGAAATTATTTCTAGCTTTTCTGTTCTAGTCATGTGATCAAATTGTTCACATTTCACCTTGTTAAATGTCATTTTTGGATGTTGCTAGAACTGAACCCGCAACCTCCTCCTTTTATTGTATCGGTTGACTTAGCAAGTTGATAACCAGTGTCGTCTGACCTCTTGGCCAAACTGCGGTTGTTAGGTCTAGTGAAGCCAGAGAACTAAAAGATATCCTGGGTATGTTGAACTCGCTTCACCAGAAAGATATGTGTGGGCCTTCTTCTTTTGTTGTGGCAGACTAGACGCAGCTCTGGCATTTTATTTAATTTTTAATACGTTCCAGTTTATTTAAGACTTTTTAAGGATCCACGGGAACCCTGATATCCTACCTTAATGCTCCAGAGCTCACAACACAAGCTAAATACAGTTTCATCACAAGGATAAGGTCCTCTGTTGGCATTCTTGTTTACACACTTACACTGCTTCCTGAGTGACCCCTTTCAGGTGATCTTGTCCTCCAAATAGATGAGGGATGGTGTACATGAGAATAGGACGTCCATTCAGGGCTAATACATTTCTGCTGTTGCAAATTACATGAGTATTCCACAAATGTGCAACATGCTGCAATGCTTTCTGTAGAAGAAAAATACTAGTGAGAAAAAATGTTAATTTAACACTTCCTATTTTGAGTCACTATGAGACGCACAGATATATGCTCCTTTATGGACAAAAGGAGTAAGGGGTGTAGCGACATCTGGTATCAGCCTGACTTTATTGATCCCATGAGGGAAATTCTTGCGTTACAGCAGCAGAGACAGCAACAACAGGTAACAACAGCAAAATGAAAAATACTTTAAAATATATACAGGAAAATAATTTAAGTTGCAATTAAATAGTTATGTGCAATATTTTCATCTGAGAATGAATGTGCAAAACTGACAGAGAAGTATGTCGAAAATATAGGTAGGAATATGTAGAAAGAAAGAAAAAAATGTATAAAATATGTACATTACAACAATATGTGCTATAAATTTGAATAAATATTTCCAAAATGTATGTACAGGTGGCAGTGTTCACCTGTCACACACAGGTGAATTGCTGTATAGAGCTATGGAGAATGGCAGAAATGATTTCCTGTAGCATTCCTTGTGACAGCGGAGCTGAATGAGTCTGTTGGAGAATGAGCTCTGCTGTCTCTGTAACGTATCATGAAGGGGGTGGGATGGGTTGTTCATAATGGAGAGCAGTTTGTTCAGTGATCTCTTGTCCCTCACTGACTCAAATGTCTCCATCTTGTGTCCAATGACAGCCCCAGCTGTGCAGATGAGTCTGTTTATTCTGTTAGCGTCCCTGGTAATGGTGCTGCTCCCTGAGCAGACTACAGCGAAGTGGATGGCACTCGCAACCACAGACTGGTAGAAGATCTCCAACATTTTGTTGCACACATTGAAGGATCTGAGCTTCCTCAGGAAATAGTCTGCTCATCCCTTTCTTGTACACAGCATCAGTGTTGGTGCTCCAGTCCAGTCTGTCATTCAAATGGACACCCAAATATTTGTAGTCCTCCACAATTCCAACCTCCTCACCCATGATGGTTATGGGTCTGGTCACAGTCCTAGTCCTCGTAAAGTCCACCACAAGCTCCTTGGTTTTGTTGACGTTTAGGAGCAGATGATTCCTGTTGCACCACTGCCCATTTCTAATACACCCCACCACTGAGTCATCAGAGAACTTCTCCAGATGGCATGAATCAGTGTTGTACTGAAAGTCTGAGGTGTATAGAGTACAGAAATGGAGACAGGGCAGTCCCCTGAGGTGCTCCTGTGTTACTGACCACCACATCAGACAGGGAGGACCCCAGCCGCACAAACTGTGGTCTATCTGATAAACTGTCAGTAATCCAGGACACGGTGGACATGCTGACACCCATCCTGAGCAGGTTCTCACTCAGCAACAAAGGCTGGATAGTATTGGATAGGCACTGGAGAAATAAAAAAAACATGCCTCTCACTGTGCCTCCACTACCATCCAGGTGAGAGTGGGCACGCTGCAGCAGATGGATGACAGCATCATCCACACCCACATGAGGCTGATAAGCAAACTGGAGTGGGTCAAGAGCAGGTTTCACCTGTGGTATTAATTGGGCCAGAACCAGTCTCTCCAGGACCTTCATCATGTGTGAAGTGAGGGTGATCGACCTGAAGTCATTGATACCAGATGGTGTGGCCTTCTTAGGTACTGGTACTAAGTAGGATGTTTTCCAAAGCACCGGTACCCTTTCCTGCAGCAGACTCAGGTTGAAGATGTGTTGCAGGATAGTAGACAGCTGGGTAGCGCAGGTCTTCAGGACCCTGGGGCTGATGCCATTAGGTCCCGCAGCCTTGCCCTGGTGGCGTTTTATTAGCTGTCTCCTAACCTGGTCCACTGTCACAGTCACATTAGGTGGTGTGCTTAATCCAGAGGTTGGAGAAGGGGGGCTGCAGGCAGAGCAACAGGGGGTGGTCATGAGGTGGTGGTGGTGGAGCCAGTATCCTAGTGGTGTGAAGACTGGTCCCGTGTGGGAGGCCCGTTAGGTGTCCTTGTTTAACCTGTTGAAAACACATTCAGCTCCGCTATGGCTCAACCATAGTTGCCCCGTTTCATGCCTCCAACACCTCCTCCTCCTCCTGATGTTGTTCTGGTGTTCGTTCTCCAGCCTGCTCTGAGTCTTTACCCCTCGCCCTGTCTTCTGCCCATGTTGCATTCCCTTTCAGTTCCTCGCTCAGTTCTGAAGGCCTCTTCCCCAGCAAGACATGATCCTCCAGGCTTGAGATCCAGGCTTGTTGTGTTAGGGGAAACAGGACAGTCCTGTGATGATGTCAACCTCAGCGATGCACTGTGACGGTCCGATGCTGTGCTGATCCTCTCATGTGGACAGAATACATCCAGTTCAGGTCTCGGCAGTCCAGGGTCATTGGCTTCCTGCAAGTCCTCTTCTCCATCTCCATACAGTCCTCGCGAAACGGGGCTGCCTTTGAACTGCAGAACATACTGAGGTGTTAAAGGCACCAGAAGCTGGCCTGAATCAGAGTAAGTGGGATAAAGTGGTGTTGCATGTGTCTGCAACATTTGCATACAGAAGGTCCAGTGTTTTGTTTTCCATGTGGTGCAGTCTACAAACTGTAGAAAGTTGGGAGAGTTTAGCAGCAACATGATAAAATTTGGCCACAAGAGCCCTCGGATGTTGGTATTGTAACCTAGCAACAGAGATCACCCTGGGAATAATATGGACGACAATGCCAGTTAAATATCTGGGGAGCAGAACAAATTACAGTGACATACGAATTGTAATCATCGAATCTCTCCTGTCTGATGAGGGATTTGGGTGGCCAGACATGTACCCATTTCCCACACCCCAGCTTAATCTATATTTAGAATCTGTTTTATTGTGGAATCAGTCTTCTGCTCAAGACCCCTAGTTTATTCAGGAGCTGATTGGCTGATCGTCATGCCATTGTCACCCAGCATGCTATTCCTATCATCCCCTACCAGAGCCTGCATCAAGTCACTGCTGTAGATGAAATTTCGGCAAGATTACTTCCACTGATTTCAGCCTACCATCAGGAAATCATCGTGAATTATTCAGTTTTTGTTATCAATGCCTCCACCTCCGGCTTCATTCTTCTTGGACACATGGTTAAAGCTGCATAACCCTGCATATCGACTGGATTAAAGGCAATTATCATCAGCTGAGTACCAATGTCACTGCCTACGTTCAGCTCTGTCTCCCAGGGTCCCCCCTGTTGTTTCTCCAGAGACCACCTCACAGATCTCACCCCCTCATTCCAGAGGTTTTACCATAAACCTGATGTCTCTTCAGCAGCATGTCCTCTCCTGCCACCAATCATCTTCATGATGCCCATCGACCTTCTCCTGGCTTTCACCTTAAGCTCGGTTTCACAACCCTCTGGCCCGAGAGGAAGCCATGGAGAGACATATTGAAGAGTCTGAATGTTGATTATTCACTCTCTCTTCCTCCGAATACAAATAATAACACACAACACAACAACATTCACTCCTCTCTCTTGATTCAGCTTTTCACACCCTTTACCAATGTCCATGTCTTCTGAATTTCACCAGAGAAATGGCATACCACCTGTCCTCAAATCAATAGAGAGGAGATGAATGAGACCAACACAATTCTGGGCCATTTTGAATATTTGGTTATGTCTTTTGCGTGACAAATGCCACCATCGTTTTCCAGGCGCGCTGGTTACGATGTCCCGTGACATGCTACTCAACCAATTTGTTTTGTCTACGAGATGACATTACTTTTCCAGGGAACTCCAAAGAACACTGTTATATATGTGTTATCTGGCACTGTGTGGAGACTCCTGGAGAACAGCCTATTCGCCACAAAAGCCGAGAAATGTGATTTCCCAGACAAAGTTACTTTTCTTGCTCTCATTATTCAGAAGGTCAAATCAGAGCTGATCCAGCCAAAGCACTGGCAACAGTGGTTTGTCCTGGGAGTCACCCATCACATTTTCTGGGCTTGCCAGCCTCACCACCGCTCATCTGGGACTACAGAACAAGGTAGCAGCACTCACACAACCTCACTCTCCACCACCTCTGACGGTGAGTGGACACCCCAGTGTGCCTCAGGCTTTCTCCTGTGCCAGAACCTTTCTCCTGCCCTGTGCCTACTTATCCCAACCCCCAAGAAGCTTATTGGTTGATGCCCTCAGATTCTGGGGTGGGGCTATCCTCTCTCCCAACAATCTGGAGGTGGATAATAAACTTCAATTCTATGCTCTTTTCGTTCGCCACTGTCCTCTGCAGAACAGAATGACGATGGGAACATGAGCTGCTTTCTTGTGTAAAGGGCCTGAGAGTGGTGTCATTGGCTGAGGGAGCAGAGCTGCCTTTATCGTGGTGGACGACCACAACTCCCCTGCCTCCTCGTCCAACAAGAGACTAACCTCACAGGCTGTGTGGCTTTGTTCCCAGGCAGATTAATTTTACTTCTTACCATAGACCAAGCTCAGCAACACCAAGCCAAGACGCTCTTTCTCAACAGGACGAACACACCAGCTGAAGCCTTATCAGAGACTTTCGCCTCACCATGTATAATAAAGGCTCAGTGGGACATTGAAAGTCAAGTGCAAGAGGCCCTCACATCATCCAGGTGACGC